>SZWC01003252.1:154387-171657 GCA_023375785.1 Penium margaritaceum
ACTAAGGGTGTTCGCGAGTCTGGAACCTCGATTCTGAGCCTGGAACCTGACTTGCGAGTCCGAGTCCAGTGCCAGACTCGGATTTGCGAGTCTGAGACTCGGACTCGCGAGTCCCAGACTTGCGAGTCTAGTCTCCTGGATTTGCGAGTCCAGTGGGCAACAATTGCGAGTCTGGTGCACCATCTAATAAAACAGCGTTATAATCAATGTGTTTTTTAAATTTGTGACTCTAAAGTAATGTGAACTCAACATGTAACTAGTAGAGAACGAATTTTACCCATAGTTGTATTCATGTAATCAACAAAGATCCCCTCATTGTCGTCGTTGTCTCGTTGTCCGAGGTCAAGGTGAGATTTGCGAGTCCAGGTCGGTTCTGGACCCTGGATTTGGACTTGCGAGTCTGGGTCCGGACTCGGATTTGCGAGTCCGACTTGCGAGTCCCGGATTTTGGCTTACAGCCTACTGTGTGATGGGGGTGGAGGCTATGTGAATTGCACAAAGGAGGTCAGCGAAAATCTCCCCAACAACTTGTGTGTAACGTGTCTGGTGGAGAATGAGTGTCCATAGCCGACGATCACTTATGATCTCCATCCCAAGGAAAACAACGGTGACACCAAGGTTCTTCATCCTCTAGGCAACTTGAAGAACTGCCTTGGCCTCCCTCATGGCCTCTATCAAAGGAGAGATGATCAAGAGATCTTCCACATAGACCAGGATGGCTATGAAATGCTCCCTTGTCCTTTGAAAAAAGCGGGACAAATCGGTGTCACCCTACAAGTAGCCGGCACACATCAATGTGCCAGTGAATTTTTGGTTCTAATACCGGGATGACCGCTTCAGGAACTGTAAGACCTTGTGCAAGCGTCAGACCTTGTCACTGACATTGAAACCATGTTGCTAGACCATGTAGATCTCCTCCTCTAGCCATGAGGGAACAAATTCCTCATATCCATCATATGCAGCTCCCACGAACTTGTTGTTCATAAACTGTGAGACCCCTTGATTATCAACCAGGCCTTGTAGCGATCCAGTGCACCACCAAGCAGCACCCACTTATGAAAAACCCCATTGGCCTACACAGCATTTTGCCCGAGTAAGAGGTTGATAAGCGTATAGAAATCGTGCTCACGGATGGGTCTTAGCTCATTCTCACAAGCAACATGCCACGACTCTATTTCCTCAATTAAGAGTACCTATTTTAGCTTGCCTGGGTTAGGCACCGTCAAGGGAGAGCTCTGAGTAGCCAAGACGTACGTATCTGAAATCAGCCTAACTACAACAAGGTCAGCTGTAGTATCAGAAGCGACCAAGAACTCACGAGAGACCAGCTCATGTCCAACAGGGCATGCTAAGTGTACCTCCGTGTGTTCTTCCTGGACACTCAGGCCAAGGGCCTTTGTACCAGGATCACCACTCTCTATTTTGTGCGTGGGCTTTCTGGACGTGAGTCACTTGTTCGCCAAATCCTAGATACCAGTGGTCAAAAACGGCCATCGGGCTCTCATGAATAGCACAATGCTGAGGTGCTCACCTTGGCTTGTCCACAGCCTTAGGGTAGGTTTGGATACCATTGCATTGGCCACGCTGTCCTCCAAACGTCTACGATTCTGGTAGGCAAGCATTACACGGGGACGGCTCGAGCATCTGCTGGAAAGCCATGGGACGTACGACTTTTGCGGTTGCACAAGCAACCCAGAGCCCTGAACTGGGCGTTGAGCAGGTTTCGAGGACAGCCGTGCCAATGCGGAGGTAAACAAACCTACCCTTAGGGTTTGTTGACTCATGGGAAAGAGGAGAGGGTGTAGCTGCAAGAGCCACATGGACGGGAACTGGATCGCACGCTCAGGGAACAACTGCAGGCACATGACCAGGTGTGTCTGGGGATGCTGCCATCAGCACGGGAGCAGGTGTGGAAATGGGGACTGATACAAGCACAAGGCCAAGTGTGTCGGGGTGACTGACACAGTCACGGTAGCAGGTTTTCCTTTGAAAGCTTGTCCACCATAACAAGGATTTGAGCCTGCCAATCGGTATCGGGTACCTTCTTGAAGGAAGCTGCATCAAGACCGAGGGCTGGCTGAGTGAGAATGAGCTTGGAAATTGTGTCCGAAATAATATGGCAGAGGCAAAAATTAAAGAAGACGTTATTATCTAGGTGAGAGAACACTAGTGAGAAACACATTTGTAGAAGGGGAGCAAGGAGAAGAGGTNGTCCACCATCACAAGGATTTGAGCCTGCCAATCGGTATCGGGTACCTTCTTGAAGGAAGCTACATCAAGACCGAGGACTGGCTGAGTGAGAATGAGCTTGGAAATTGTGTCCGAAATAATATGGCAGAGGCAAAAATTAAAGAAGACGTTATTATCTAGGTGAGAGAACACTAGTGAGAAACACATTTGTAGAAGGGGAGCAAGGAGAAGAGGTTGAGGGAGTGAAACGAAACGCAAAGATACAAGTGATCAAGAACTGAGGTACAAAGAAAAAAGATAGGGGAAACGAGAGCAGATTGTGTGGAAGATTCAACAGAGTAGTCAAGACAAATACCCATCTTGGTGCATNGAAGCTGCATCAAGACCGAGGGCTGGCTGAGTGAGAATGAGCTTGGAAATTGTGTCCGAAATAATATGGCAGAGGCAAAAATTAAAGAAGACGTTATTATCTAGGTGAGAGAACACTAGTGAGAAACACATTTGTAGAAGGGGAGCAAGGAGAAGAGGTTGAGGGAGTGAAACGAAACGCAAAGATACAAGTGATCAAGAACTGAGGTACAAAGAAAAAAGATAGGGGAAACGAGAGCAGATTGTGTGGAAGATTCAACAGAGTAGTCAAGACAAATACCCATCTTGGTGCATGCACAGACAGAGAGCAGGCTGAGATCATGAGTATGGACAAAGAACACATACAAGTGTACAAGGGGCAAGAGGGATCATCAAACCGCACCAACCAAACCCCGTGGACAGGCAACGAGTGACCACATCCTATGGAAACAGACGAAACTAATGCAACTTGACCGAGCACCACAAAGTCACTACAATGATAGGGCATGTGATGGGTAGTACAGGAGTCAATGATCCAGGTGCCACTCGCCTCACGACCTGCCCTTGACAGTGAACAATATGCCATACAACACTGTGCCTCTGGCGGATGCTTAGCAAAGGACTCAGTGCAGCGACGGATATCATGAATCTGTGACTCGCCAAACCAGACGGTGTTGTCTGGCCCATCCTCGTCACAAGCTGGCTGAAGACAACAAAAAACGTAGGAGAAGTTGTCTGTGGACCAACCGGCTGTGACAACAAACTTGCACCTCACTGAGTATGCAGCACGAGCAGCTGATGTAGCTCCACAATGGTGCGGTCCAAAGGACCCTGATCAGTACTGCTTCCCTGGAAAGCGGCAAAGTCTGCTGCCATCATGGGTGCGACACGACCCACCCGTGTATCACCAAGGACATCCAGTGTGGGTGTGTTGCCTGAGTGCTACGCATGATCTTGGTCCAGTCAAGGGTCTGCAGGTACTCAGTGTAGCAATGAGCACTCTCAATGTTGCAACAGTAGACAGAGTTTTCCACTGAAGCTGCTCGTCAACTGCTTCCACTGTTCTTGCTGTCCATTGCCGCGCTTCTTTTTCCCCTTCTTCTATTTTGTGGCCACTACAAGGCTCTCAGTCTGGCCGCTTGGGGTAGAGTGCGAGGAGGAGGAAGCGGTGGAGGTGGGATTGTCAAACTGGGATAGACACATCTGAGGAGTCGCAGTTACCGATGTAGCAAGTGGACTCTGCTGATGGAAAGCATTTGCCTCATGAGCCGATGTTGCTAGGAGGAAATAGCGTTGAGCTCAAAGAAGCAGGTGCAGTGACTCGGACAACTCGGGGAGGGCCCCACGGTCAAAACCCATGAAGAACTTCACGCGGTTTAGGTGTGGTCCAATCATGATGTTGTCGAGTATCCACAACTGCGTCCCTCCACTAGTCAGAAGATGTATGTAAAGGCACATGGCCTACTGCCTGCTGAAAATTAAGGGCTTCACGGAGGCAGAAGAAATCAAGCAGTCCAGCTGCCCTTGTGGCGTGGGTCTATGTAGCAAGCAGTGTGAGGACCAGCTCCCAACCCCAACACAGGTTCACTCCGGTCTTGTTCCCCGCCATACCTAGGAAGGGGCAGAAATCTACCATAGTCACCTGTGACATGGTGTAGAGAAGACAACACATCACTCTTGCTGTTGTGTTGACCTGGTGAGCAATTGCGGTCTGCTACTGGGTGTGCTAGTAGGGCCGGACACCTCGGACTGAGCCCACACTTGGAATAGTGTCTCTCAGAAATTATAGAAGTCGATGCTGTCACGGAGGGGTGAAGGCGTCTCAAAGCCCTTCTGTTTCCGCTCCATGGGGAGTGTGATGTGAGGCTTTGGTGAATGTGGAATATGCATAGAGAGACCATTTGTGAGAAAAATATCACCAAACACAAATGTTGCTGAACGCCGCGGCTCTTCCTGATGGGGAGGTAGTACCGGGGTTAGCAGGCTACAATCCCTGACGTAGCTCACAAATCCACTTGTAAAGAGTGAAAATATCCATCCTACGTACCGTATTGGGGGGCATATTCATCATAATCAATTACTGTTTTTCTCCCATGCATCACTTAAAATACGCTGTGTCATTTGGACAAGTCACTTGTGAAATCACTTGATGGGTTCATATGGTCCAAATTTTCTGACACCATGTTTTTCCCCGTGAACCGTTGTTGTCCTCCTTTGCTGGAAGAAAAAAACCAAGAAGCGAAGAGGCTTGGACGCCCACATGACACGTAAGGAAAACAAATTTTACATGTGCTACACTCACACGGGACCAATCATGTCCTCGAACCAGGCTACACCTGCTCTTTGAACTGCATGCTGTTCGGGTGTAGTGCTTCTTCCGCGGCATCTTCATGGAAGGTACCATTCATGCATCGGCCGAAGCCACAGGCATCCCATGCTTGCCTAACAAGTTCCGGGTTGTTCTTTAACTTCAGCCATGAATGCAACATCCACGTCATTCCTAGGTTACGCATTTTGGCCAGGCCTAGATAAACCTTGCTGTTGTTTCCTATGTAGAGGATTTTGTGGATGTTGTTTATGTGCCATCTCCTACAGTGAAGGCTGCACATCGAGTCCGGTTCGTGAACCACGGACTGGATTCAGATTCGTGAGTCCGAAATCCAAAACTGGATCCGGATTTGCGGATCCGAGCCCCGGATTACAAATCCACCCGGATTCGTGAATCCCTCCGAATCCAATGGGAATCTCTTGCTAACTGTAGTTAGCAAGACTTGTCAACATTGGTTCGGTGCGTATGAACATGATGTGTGGGGCGATCCTTATTTGAGTTTTCCATTTTGACTATGGTCGGGGATGTGCGTCAAGGCAGTAACAAAGTTGTACGTACTTGCTTTGCTGGCAGTTCTAAGGCACGGCACGTGGCGACTCTTGTGTTGTTTTGTTCATTTTTGGGAGGCTGCAAACAGGCATATGGACAGCAAAATTACTTGGCAGACTCCGACTGAGAACAATGATGACGGACTTGTTGAGTGGCTAACCTCGTGCATACGACGTGGAGGCCGGATTCCGAGCATAAATGACAGGCATGGTAGCTTTCTGGGCCTAAATGCGCAATTCTCCACCTTCCAAGCCTGGCTGAATCTCACAGATGTGCAAGTGCTTCACAGCTGTCCATACAAAAAAAATCTCCTCAAACTGCAAGCGAGTCTCTGATGGATAAAGATTGTTGCAGCCTCAGGTCAGACCGCACACGTGTGATGCTGAGTCAGGAAGTCCTGCGCATTCACGACTGGAGCCCAGTCGGCTCTAGTGGCGGCCAATTGTGGTTTGGAGTTTCAAAACTCCAAAACTTCGCATCGCTGCTCCGGGTCTCTTGGATTGTGCTGCATGGCCATCGGCGGATGTGAACTGCAATGTGAAGGAATTTCCCTGTCTTCCCCATCCCCCCCCCCCCCCCCCCCCCCCCCCCCCCCGCCCCCACTCCCCCTAGGATTCGACAGTGGATTCCCGAATCCCAAACAAGACCAGCCCCTGGATCCGGATTTGTGAATCCTAATCCGGATTCCGGATTCGTGAACCAGATTCATGAATACCAGGTTTCATGAAGCCTTACCTACAGTGAGTCCGTCTGACACTGCTTCTGGCGGCATGAATCATCATGCACATGAAAAAGCTCGTTGATCACAAACGCCTGCAACCATTGTCTCATGACACATGTAGAGGAGGCAAAAGAGGGATCTTCCAGCCCTTTGTCTTTGTAACGGATTGGGGCCATGGGTGCCGCTCAGTATGGGTCCGAACACCAAAGTGGTCTGAACGAAGAATTGAAAGCGTTTCTCGAGGAGATGAAACACCTGTTGAAAGTGATGTCCTGGTTGAAGAATGAAGTAATACAAGTACTAACATCAGCATCATCCCTACAGATGTTTGTAAGGGATTCCCGATATCAGCAACATCAATGGTGATGTTAGTGAGTCTCCTATTTTGTTCTTTTGAGGGTTCTACATGAGGTGAAAGGAGGGGGTAATCGCTTCATCCCCTTCTCATGACAGGCACACTGGTTGCTGCTGGCGGCTACCATGGTAGCTACCCAGCTGCACAGATGTGCAGTTACAATGTATAGCTGTGTTGTAGAACTGCTACTGCTCTGTGCAGCTGCTGCTGTAGTAATGCAAATCCATGAAGCTGCATAGTTTTATTGCTGAACAGCCGCTTCTGCTGCTGCTGCTCCACTGTTACTGATACTGCTACTGCCATGCTACTCCTGGTACTTCTGGTGTGATGCTACTGCATCCCCTGCTACTACTGCACACTGCTCTCATAGCTGGCTGTTGCTGCTGGCTGTTGCCGCCGCGTCCTGCTGCTGCTGATTTCTGCTGCAGCCGCTGCTTTCTGGTGCTGCCGCTGCTTTTTGCTGCTTTGAGCTGCTGCTGTCACTGAAGGAATCTGGGGCAGCCCTCAAGGAGGTGATCAGGCTCACTAAGAGCTGCCTAGGCAGGACCAACTGTTTGTGAGAGGGGGTTGCAGGTTGCACAGACAGAAATTACGGAAGCGAATGTAGGTTTGGAGAGGACGCGAATATCTGAATCCACTCTTGAGTGAGAAATTGAATTGTCACAGCTTTCTAACAAGCCCTTAAATGCCTCATCTGGGCTAGGGGGCACAGAGATACACTCTGTCAAAGGCTACCCTCTAGCACACTCTCCTGGCCTTGCGGGATGAGCGGTAATCACCTTGTCACACAAGAGAATTATGTCTCACACCACTCGGACGACCAAGAATCATTGTCTGCACCTTCCTTGAAGTCTCTTGGAGGTCCTCCAGCCGCTTTTTCTCCTTGAAGGCCGCTCTCAGCCGTCCTGGCCAATAATCGTGCCGCCTTTTGAGCTCAAAGTGCTCAGGTCGTCACTTGAACCCGACCCGTGATCTCCAAACTTTGGAAATGCATATCTCACTCAAACGGACTTCAAATCAAGTTCCTTAAACTGTGTTGGAACCTGTGAAACAAACTCTAAGCCACTTTCATGCCAGATGATTTTTATCAAGAAACCTGTTTTTGTCACTTTCTGGCACTCTTATATCCATCATTCTCCCACTTTGCAACAATAAAAATCATTAAAGTCCGCACTGTCCCCTCAGTTGCTAAAAGCGGTGCGCTGCCAGCGGCTTGGTCAGAAAGTCTGCCAGCATCATGCTTGAAGGGCAGAACTTGATCTGCACAACCTGCTTTGCCACGAGCTCGCGGATGAAGTGGTACCGCAAGTCGATGTGCTTGGTGCGGGCGTGAAACTTGGCGTTCTTCGTCAGAGCAATGGCGCTCATGTTGTCACAGTAGATGGTGGTGGTTGTGGTGTGTTGCTGTCCAAGGCTTGCTAGCAGCTCACACAGACACACAGCTTCCTTTGCTGCTTCACTGAGGGCGATGTACTCTGCTTCGGTGGAGGAGAGGGCAACACACTCTTGCCTTTTGCTCCTCCAGCTTATTGCACCTCCCCCGAGCACAAACAGGAACCCACTGGTTGACCTCTTTGTGTCCAGGTCACCTCCCCAATCTGCGTCACTATAGCCAATGAGGATGGGGCTATTGTTTCCATTGAAGATGAGGCAAAGGATGCTGCTACTGTCCAGGTAGCGCAACACCGGCTTAGCCATCTCCCAATGCGGAACACCCGGATTAGTGCAAAACTTGCTCAGAACTCCCACTGCTTGGCTGATGTCGAGGCGCGTGCCGACTGTTGTGTACATGAGGCTCCCAACTGCTGCTTGGTACGGTATTGCTTCCATGCGACTGCTCTCTTTTTTGCCGTGGGGAGTTTGCTTCATACACAGCTTTGCTCCCACTTCCAGTTGTGTACCAGCGCGCTCCTGCCATGTTGAAGCGCTTAACAATGTCGCTCCCGTACGTGCTCTGCGACAGCTCCAAAGTCTGCTGCTGCCGGTCGCGCTTGACCTGAAGGCCAAGGTAGTAACTGAGCTCTCTTTCATGTCCAACCTGGCAGCAAGGGACTGCTTCACATCATCCAAAAAAGACTTGGAGCCAGATGCAATGAGAAGATTATCAACATAGAGCAAGATGATGATCTGGCTTGCCTCTTGTGTGTGCCCATAGACAGCATGGTCTGCTTCACTGCGCAGAAAGCCAAGGCCAGCCAACTGCTCATCCATCTTGTGGTACCATGCTCGTGGGGCTTGCTTCAAGCCGTAGAGGGCCTTCACAAGCTTGCACACCAAATCCTCCTTTCCCTCCACCACATACCCCTCCGGCTGCTCCATGTACACATCCTCCTCAAGGGCACCATTCAGAAATGCACGAGTCACATCCATTTTGTGCACCTCCCAGTCCATAGCAGTAGCAAGTGCGGAGATCGCTCGGATGGATGGGAACTTTGCGCCAGGTGCAAATGTCTCATTGTAATCCACACCCTCAGTCTGCGCATACCCCTTTGCAATCAGCCGTGCTTTACACCTGAGCACCTTACCATCCGCACTACGCTTGCGCCTGAAGATCCACCGGCATCCGATCACTCGGTTGCAACGTGGAGCTTCCTGAGGATGCAGGTGCCGTTCTTCATGAGCGCATTATACTCCTCTTCTGCTGCGGCACGCCAATCTGCCGCCTCAGTGCTATGCATGGCATCAGCGAATGTGGCTGGATCATCAGTGACTGTGAGGAAGAGAAGCTCAAGATCAGATGACTCTGTTTGTGGTGGAATGTTGCACAGGTTCACCAGCTCCTCCAACGGCCTCTGTTTGTTTACGAGGCATTCCAATCGTCTTAGCGGCTCCCCACTGTCCTTTGTGCCATTGTTGACACGTGTGGACCGTCGTGGCAGCTGCTGTACGTTGTTTTTTTGCTCCTCATCATCAAACTCAGCTGTTGACTCCTCCTTCTCAGCTCCCTCCACCTCCTTATCGTTACCGCCGTCACCGCCATCTTCCACACTGTCCTCTTCTGCTACCGGAACTTCTCCCACTTCAGGTACAAGTGTGGGAGCAAGTGGAACAGCAGACATAGGGCTCTAAGTCCAGCCCTTCACGTCCTCTTGAAAGACGACGTCACAGCTGCGGATGATCTTACGAGCAGCGAGGTTGTAGAGGTGGTATCCTATGGTGTCGTAGCCAAGGAAGGCCGCCTTCACCGACTTTGCATCCAGCTTGTTGCGGTTGCCAGCAGGCACGTGCAGGAATGCGCCGCACCTGAAGACTTCCAAGTGTGTCACTGTTGGCTTGCGTCCTTTTCATGCCTCCTCCGGTGTCATCAGTGGCACGGCACGTGTGGGACTCCGGTTTTTCAGGTACACGGGAATATTGACGGCTTTCGCCCAAAAGGCTGGTGGGAACTCTGCGTCCTTGAGCATGCTCCAAACACGCTCCATGAGCATGCGGTTCGCACGTTCAGCCACGCCGTTCAGCTACGGTGTTCCAAGTGGGGTGACCTCATGCCTGATCCCGCGACGCTTGAGGAAGGTGCAAAAGTCATTGGAGAGGTAATCTCCTCCATCATCAGTGCGAAGCACCTTCAACTGCCTGCCACTCTCATTCTGTGCAGCAGCAATCCACACCTTAAAAGCATCAAAGCACTCATCCTTGCCAGCCAAGAAGGATACCCACATCTTCCTTGACTCGTCATCAATAAACGCGACAAAGTACAACTTGACGGACAAGGACTGTGATGGCATGGGACCGCACAAATCAGAGTGAACGAGTGAGAGAAGCTTAGCCGCCCCCTTCCCTTCCCCTGTGAAAGGAGTGCGGGCTTGCTTCCCTTCAATGCAGCTCTCACAAGTCAATGCACTAGGCTGCTTCACCCTCTTGAGCTCCAGGCTGCGGACCATCTGCTGCATGGAGATGATGGGGCCAAAGCCGAGGTAACCGAGCCAGCGGTGCCACAGGCCGATGTCGTGTTTTCCCTCTCTCGTTGCCAACGCTGAGTCAGCTTCCTTCTCCAACGCCACATAGAGGCGGTAAAGACCGTACTCCTTGTTTGCTTTTGCAAGCACAAAGCCTGCACGGGCAGAGATGGTGCAGCCACCATTCTAAAAAAAAAACCTGCCTTCGAAGAGGAGAGATGAGACGGAGAGGAGGTTAGCTGCCAGCCCCGGAACATGGAGCACCTCCTTTACACGACGTTCCACGTTCTTACCCTCAACGGAAGCACAAAACACAATCTCACCCTCCCCAACCGCCATTTACACATGATTGTCCCCCATGTACACCCGACGAGGCTTACTGACGGTGTAGACAACGAACCACTCACGGTGACACGTCATGTGCCGCGTGGCTCCCGAGTTGATGATCAAGATCAGGGTGGTATTGTCAGAGACGTGCAGGACCTTGATGGTTTTCACGAATCAACTATCCCAATCTGTGGCGTTCGCGGAAGCGTCGGACTATTTTCTCGCTCCCACTCCAGCCGTAAGGTCCGCCTTCTTCTTTTAGAATTCGCGCGCCCAATGGCCCAGCTTCTTGCAGTAGTGGCAGTTTCCCTTCTTCTTCCCTCCTGTGCCGTTGCCCCTGGTTGGTGCAGCGCCAACCCCATGACTAGAGTTGGTGATGAGAGCAAGGTCCAGTCCGCTTCCGCCCTCTTCTCCCTTGCATCGCTCCTCCTCAAACAACAGGCTCTCCTCCACATCATTGAGGGAGAGCTTGTCGCCACACTGGTCCAGGGCAACAACGAGAGGAGTGTAGCTTCTAGGAAGACCAGAAAGGATGATTAGCATGAGCACACGCTCCTTGAGAGGGTCCTCAATCGCAACAAGCTGGTCAGAAAGAGACTTCACCATGTTTATGTAGTCAATCATGGATCCGGACTCATCCATCTTCACAATGTGAAAGGGACGACGCAGCTGCATATTTATGAGGATTGAATTGGAAGCATAAGTGGACTCAAGATTTTTCCAAACCTACTTTGGCATGAGGATGCAACGGACGAGGAGTTGCTGCCGTTCGGAGAGGTGGAGGTAGATGGTAACGAGGGCGCTGTCACGCTTCTTGCTGTAGGTACGGGCCTCAACAGGGGAGAGGGAGATTTTTGCTGGTTCCTTCTCCTTCTCATCCACTTGGCTCTAGAGATCCTTCTCCATCTGCACCATCTTCATGTTGTTGCTCCAGTTGAAGAAGCTCTTGCCTTTGAAATCGGCGATGTTGATGCCGGCCACCACGCAAGCAGATGTTGCCATGGTAGTGCAAAGTTCAGCCCACAACGGCTCTCTCACAGAACAGGGTGCAAGGAATGCCTCAAGGATGAGAAAAAGCCTTGTTCTAGCTCTGATACCACTGATGGAATCTGGGGCAGCCCTCAGGGAGGTGATCAGGCCCACTAAGAGCCGCCTAGGCAGGACCAACTGTTTTTGAGAGGGAGTTTCAGATTACACAGACAGAAATTACGGAAGCAAATGTAGGTGTACAGAGGACGCGAATGTCTCAATAAACTCTTGATTGAGAAAGTAAATTGTCATAGCTTTCTAACAAGCATTTATATGCTTCATTTGGCCAAAGGAGCACTGAGATACACTCTGTCAAAGTCTACCCTCTAGCACACTCTCCCGGCCCAGTGGGATGAGTGGCAGTCACCTTGTCACACAAGAGAAGTAGGTCTCAACCCACTTGGACGACCAAAAACCATTGTCTGCACCTTCCTTGAAGTCTCCTGGAGGTCTTCCAGCCGCGTTTTCTCCTTGAAAGCCGCTCTCAGCCGTCCTGGCCAATAATCATGCCGCCTTTTGAGCTCAAAGAGCTCACGTCGTCAATTGAACCTGACCCATGATCTCCAAGCTTTGGAAATCCATATCTCAGTCAAACGGACTCCGAATCAAGTTCCGTAAAGTGTGTTGAAACATGTGAAACATCATCTAAGAAACTGTCATGCCAGATGATTTTTATCAAGCAACCTGTTTTTGTCACTTTCTAGCACTCTCATATCCATGAGTCGCAGGCTGCTGCTGCCGCCTGGTACTGCCACCGTTCCTTGCTGATACAGCAAGGCGCTGTTGCTTCTTGCTACTGCTGATGCTTCAAGCCATGCGAGGCAAGCAAGTGCCAGAAATAGTAAGGGTTGGAGTAGGGAGACACACATAGTCGCATAAAATTCAGTAGCTTAGCATGCAAAGGGTGGTGAAAACTGACAAGCATAAAACATAAAATGCTATCGTTGCGTAGAGTGCATGATGCACGTTGCACTGTCTGTTTGTCCTGAAACCAATGTTAGAATCACTGGTTTCATCTGTAACTCTGTGCATAGGCATCCAAATGTAAAAACTGTCTGAATCTACGGGTATAAAGCCTTGAGCTAGAGGTAACGATTGCACCTATGCATGGGTCTGGCAACAATTGGTGGACATAGAATGCAAAACATGTAAAGAGAGCTCAAAAGCTAGTCCACTAAGAAAACTGTGGAGATTATAGAAAAACTACCGAGTTCCCCCTGTAAGCATTTGGAACGCCATGACAACTGTCTGGCAGCTTTTGGTGGATGGGGCCAATGGTTCTCCGTTGCTGATGGTGCTTCGGCGCCAGTTGGGTCCGCATCAGGGATCCACAAAAACATGGACATGGCCAAGTGGTCACAATAAGCTGTACAAACATATGGGGACGGCTCACAACACAACACTTTGCCTCGGTGAGCCATGTTGGCTCTAGAGTACATTCATGTGAAGAGTCGAGTGTAGATCTCTGCATCATCTTTATGTGTGACACATTCAGTGAACATAGAGGAAGTGGATACCCTTGTGGTGAACATGCACAATGTATGTCGCTGTGACATAGTATACTTCCTCTCAATGGATGCTAGTATATGTATACATGTCTTGATGTGACATAATGGTGATAATGCGGAGTGAAAATCCCTTGGAAGTAGAATACTAGAGTTTTCCAGCAGCTTGCTCTCCCTCCAAGTAACTACTTGGAAGCTCCGTTTTACAGTTGCCACTGATGTGACGACACTTTTCAGTGGATGCATGCACAAGCATGAAAGGAAATTGCAAAGATAGGGCTAAGAGAGATGGGCATCCTCACATAAGATTTTATGCAAAGAGAGAAATGATAACTGACGGGCATGTTGGATATGGGGTTCCAAAAAAGTGACCAAAGTGGGTTGCTCGATAAAAATCATCAGGTCACAAAAGTGAATAGAGGATGTTTTGTTGGTTCTGTAACACTTTACAAAACTTGATTTGGAGTCGGTTTGAGGGAGATATGGATTTTCAAGGTTTGGTGGCGATGGGTCCGGTTCAAGTGATAGCTCCTGCACTACCAGCACCAATGACGGCCAAAATTATTGGCCAAGGAGGTTTGGAGCGGCCTTCAGGGTAGAAAGGCGGCAGGAGGACCTTTAGAGAGCTTCAAGGAAGGGCCCCACCAAGATTATTGGTTGTGCACATGGCAAGGATGGTTATTCTCTTGTGTGAGAGTGGGACTGCCGCTCATCCTGCTAGGCTAGGAGTGTGCTAGGAGGCGAACTTTGACAGAGTGGTTCTTCCAGCTCCATGTGCAAAACGAGGCGTACTTAGGCTTGTTAGAAAGCTGTGCTAGTGTACTTTCTCAATCAAGAGTTGATTCAGATATTTGCATTCTCTGCAGACCTACATTTGCTTCCGTAATTTCTGTCTGTGCAACCTACAACTCCCTCTCACAAACAGTTGGTCCTGCCTAGGCGGCTCTTAGTGAGCCTGATCACCTCCCTGAGGGCTGCCAAGTTCCCATCAGTGGTATCGGAGCTAGAACAAGGCATTGTCTCATCCTTGAGGCATTCCTTGCACCCTGTTGTGTGAGAGAGCCATTTGTGGGCTGAACGTTGCACTACCATGGCGACATCCGCTACCGTGGTGGCCGGCGTCAACATCGCCAAGTTCGAAGGCAAGAACTTCTTTAACTGGAGCAACAACATGAAGATGGTGCTGATGGAGAAGGGTCTCTGGAGACCGGTGGATGGGAAAGAACCAGAAGAAAACTCCCTATCCCCTGTCGAGGCCCGTACCTACCGCTAGAAGCGTGACCGCGCCCTCGCAACCATCTACCTCCACCTCACTGAACGGCAGCAACTCCTCATCCGTGGCATCCTCACGCCAAAGGAGGTTTGGAAAAAGCTTGAGTCCACCTATGCTTCCAAGTCAATCCTCATGAACATGCAGCTGCATTGTCGCTTTGACACTGTGAAGATGGATGAATCTGGATCCATGATTGACTACATAAACATGGTGAAGTCTCTCTCTGACCAGCTTGCTGCGATTGAGGACCCTGTCAAGGAACGTGTGCTCATGCTAACCATCCTCTCTGGTCTTCCTAGCAGCTATACTCCTCTCATTATTGCCCTGGACCTGCGTGGCGACAAGTTCTCCCTCAATGATGTGGAGGAGAGCCTGCAGTTTGAGGAGGAGCGGCGCAAGGGAGAAGAGGGCGGAAGCGGATTGGACGTCGCTCTCATCACCAACTCGGGTCATGGGGGTGGTGCTGCACCAACCAGGGGCAATGGCGGAGGAGGGAGGAAGAATTGGAACTGCCACTATTGTAAGAAGCCAGGCCATTGGGCACGCGAATGCCGGAAGAAGAAGGCAGACCTTGCTGCTGGAGTGGGAGCTGGAAAACAGTCCGACGCTTTTGCGAACGCCGCAGATTGGGAGAGTGGATTCATGACAACCATCTGGGTCCTGCACGTTTCAGACAACACCGCCTTGTTCTGGATCATGGACTTGGGAGCCACGTAGTACATGACGTGTCGCCGGGAGTGGTTTGTCGTCTACACCGTCATCGAGCCTTGTCGGGTGTACATGGGGGACAACCATGTGCAAATGGCGGTTGGGGAGGGTGAGATTGTGTTTTGTGCTTTCGTTGAGGGTAAGCACATGGAACGTTGTGGGAAGGGGGTGCTCCATGTTCCGGGGCTGGTAGCTAACCTCCTCTCTGTCTCATCTCTTATCTCCAAAGGCATGGAGGTTTGCTTTGAGAATGGTGGCTGCACCATCTCTGCCCATGCAGGCCGTGTGCTTGGAAAAGCGAACAAGGAGGACGGTCTTTACAGCCTCTACGTGGCGTCGGAGAAGGAAGCCGACTCAGCGTTGGCGGCGAGAGAGGGAAAACATGACATCGGCCTGTGGCATAGCCGGCTCGGTCACCTAGGCTTTGGCACCATCATCTCCATGCAGCAGATGGTCCGCGGCCTGGAGCTCAAGGGGGTGAAGCAGCCAGGTGCATCGGCTTGTGAGAGCTGCATTGGAGGAAAGCAAGCCCGCGCTCCTTTTACGGTGGAAGGGAAGTGGGCGGCTGAGCTTCTCTCACTCGTTCACTCTGATTTGTGCGGTCCCATGCCATCACAGTCCTTGTCCGCCAAGTTGTACTTTGTCACGTTCATTGATGACAAGTCGAGGAAGACGTGGGTGTCCTTCTTGGCCGGAAAGGATGAGTGCTTTGATGCTTTCAAGGTGTGGATTACTGCTGCACAGAATGAGAGTGGCAGCTGGTTGAAGGTGCTTTGCACCGATGGTGGAGGAGAGTACCTCTCCAACGACTTCCGCACTTACCTCAAGCGTCGCGGGATCACGCACAAGGTCACCCCACCTGGAACACCGCAGCTGAACTGCGTGGCTGAACGTGCAAACCGCACACTCATGGAGAGTGTTCGCAGCATGCTCCAAGACGAGAAGCTCCCACCAACCTTCTGGGTGGAAGCGGTCAACACCGTCGTGTACCTGAAAAAACTGGAGTCCCACGCGCACCGTGCTGCTGATGACACCGGAGGAGGCGTGGATGGGACGCAAGCCAACAGTGACCCACCTGAAAGTCTTCGGGTGTGGCGCATTCGTGCACGTACCTACCGGCAGCCGTAACAAGCTGGACGCAAAGTCGGTGAAGGCCGCCTTCCTCGGCTATGACACAATGGGATACCGCCTCTACAACCTTGCTGCTCGCAAGATCATCCGCAGCCGTGATGTCGTCTTTCAAGAGGACTTGAAGGGCTGGACTTGGAGCCCTATATCGGCAGTTTGCTTGCTCCCGCACTTGTACCAGAAGTGGGAGAAGTACCGATAGCAGAAGAGGGCGGTGCGGAAGATGGCGGTGACAGCGGCAACAACAAGGAGGTGGAGGGAGCTGAGAAGGAGAAGGAGCTGGTAGCGGAATCTGATGGGGAGGAGCAGCAAAGCAACGTAGAGCAGCTGCCAAGATGGTCAGCACGCGTCAACAAAGGTGAAAAGGACAGTGGGGAGCCGCTGAGGCGATCCGAGTGCCTCACAAACAAGCAGAGGCCGCTGGAGGAGCTGTTGAACTTCTGCACCGTTCCACCACCAACGGAGTCGTCCGATCTCGAGCTTCTCTTCCTCACAGTCACCGATGACCCAGCCACATTTGCTGAAGCCATGCACAGCGCTGAGGAGGCAGATTGGCCTGGCGCAGTAGATGAGGAGTATGATGCGCTCATGAAGAACGGCACCTGGACTCTCGAGGAGGCTCCACGCGGCAGCCGGGTGATCGGATGCCGGTGGATCTTCAGGCGCAAGCGTGGTGCGGATGGTAAGATTCTCAGGTACAAAGCACGGCTGGTTGCAAAGGGGTATGCGCAGACAGAGGGTGTGGATTACAATGAAACATTTGCACCTGTCGCTAAGTTCCCATCCATCCGAGCGATCCTCGCTCTTGCTGCTGCTATGGACTGGGAGGTGCACCAAATGGATGTGACGTGTGCATTTCTGAATGGTGACCTTGAGGAGGATGTGTACATGGAGCAGCCGGAGGGGTATGTC
>SZWC01003252.1:178765-190586 GCA_023375785.1 Penium margaritaceum
GTCAGGGAGAACTGAGGGCCAGCAGAGACATCAAGCGCCACAAAAGAAGGTGATGGTTTGGGTTTAAGGGGGAAGATATGGCAGGAACTGGCAGTGGTGGCGTTGGAGGTGGAGTCGGGGAATTGCATGATGGGAGGGGGGTGGGAGAGAGGTAATGTTTGCATTCATGGTACTTTTTGACGGGGAAGGATTGGCAGTGGAAAGAATTGCAGAGGCAACGACAGTGGTGATGGTGGGGTTGGATTGGGAAGAATTATTGAGTGAGGCCATGCCCGTACGTGACAAATCATGGAAAGTCAAATAAATTTGTACCACTCTTCAATAGAAACGTTCCGGGACGCAAAACAACAACTGAAAATGGATATTGTACTCAAAATACAACTTGTAAAAATTTTCTTTCAAGAACGTTTCACAAGCATTGAGTGCATTCCCGGGCATTACTGAGATTCATTAAAGTTGAAGGAAGTGAAGTGATCAAACCACAAAGATGTACACCTATCAGGAGACTGACTGTGAGATCTTTGAACACATTGAATAGCAATGCCTTCTGAAAGTTGTGTTGGAGGTGGTGAGGTCAGTGGCGGAGGCAGAGGGTTTGGAGGGTTTGGCGGTGGAGATGCCGGCGGAGGCGAGGACGGCAGCGACAGCGGCGGCGGAGGGGGTCGGCTGGATGGCGCTGGGGAAGGTGGGGATGAGGATGGTGGAGACGGTGATGGCAGAGGGAGTAGGCTGGGCGGCAGAGAGGACAGTGTGGATGAGGATGGCGGCAGTGGAGGAGGTGGGCTGGGCGGCACTTGGGGTGGTGGGGGCGAGGGTGACGGCGACGGCGGTGGTGGAGGGGGCTTGCTGGGTGGTGGAGGGTGCGACGGGGGCAAGGTAGGTGGCAACGGCAGTGGCGGAGGGGACGGGCTGGGCAGTGTTAGGGTTGGCGGGGGTGAGAGGGGCGGTGACGGCGGCGGCGGAGGGGGCGGGCTGGGGGATGGTGAGGAAGGCAGGGGAGAGGGTGGCGGTGGTGGAGGGGACGGGCTGGGCAGTGTTAGGGTTGGCGGGGGTGAGAGTGGCGGTGACGGCGGCGGCTGAGGGGGTGGGCTGGGTGGTGGAGAGAACAGGGGGCGCAAGGGCGGTGGTGAAGGCGGCGGCGGAGGCTGCGGGCTGGGCGGTGGCGAGGATGGCGGGGACAAGGGTGGCGGAGGCGGAGGGGTTTGGCTGGGCGGCATTGGGGACGGTGGGGTCAAGGGTGGCGGTGCGCTAGGCAGTGGAGAGGACGGTGGCAGCGAGTGCGGTGGCAAGAGCTGCGGTGGATGGGGCGGGCTGGGTGGTGGAGAGGGCGAAGCGGATGAGGGCGGCAGTGGCAACAGCGGTGGATGGGGTAGGCTGGGTGGTGGAGGGGACGGCTGGGACGAGGGTGGCGGCGACGGCGGCGGTGGGGAAGCTGGGCTGGGTGGTGGCGAGAGCAGTGGCAATTGCGGTGGTGGAGGGTGCAGGCTGAACGATGGAGAGGAAGGTGGGGGCGAGGGTAGCGCCGGTGACGGGGGTGGGCTGGACGGCGTAGGGGACGGTGGGGGCAAGGGTGAGGGTGGCAGTGACGGCGGTGGAGGAGGGGGCTGGCTGGGCGACGGAGCGTGCGGCGGGGGCAAGGGTGGCAGCAATTGCGGCGGAGAAGGGGGCGGGCTGGGCAATGGAGAGGGCGGTGGGGGCAAGGGTGGCGGTAACAGAGGTGCTGGATTGGGAGGTGGAGGGGATGTCAGAGGCGAGGGCGGTGGCACTGGCAGCGGTGGTGGGGGCGGGCTGGGTGGCGGAGGGGATGGTGGGGGTGAGAATGGAGATGACGGCGGCAGCGGAGGGGGCGGGCTGAGCGTCTGAGAGGATAGCGGGGGTGAGGGCAGTGGGGACAGCTGCGGTGGATTGAGCAGGTTGGGCGGTGAAGAGGATGGCGGGGGCGAGGGTAGCTGCAATAGCAGAGGTGGATGGGGTGGGCTGGGCAGAGGAGAAGAAGGCGGGGCCGAGAGTGGCTGCCACGCAGGCGGTAGAGGGGGTGGACTGGGCTGCATTGGGGACGGTGAGGGCGAAGGTGGTGCCGATGGCGGCAGGGAAGGGGGTGGGCTGGGTGGTGGAGAGGATGGTGGTGGTGACAGCGGCGGCAGCACGTGTGGTAAAGGGTACGGACTGGGAGGTGGAGAGGATGGCAGGGGCGAGGGTGGCGGAGGTAAAGGGGGTGGTGGAGGCAAGGGTGGCAGTGACAGCGGCGGGGGCGGGGATGGTGGGGGCAAGGGCGGTGGCGACGGCCGTGGCAGTGGAGGTGGGCTGGACGGTGGAGGGGATGGCGAGGGCGAGTGCGGCGGTGATGACAGCAGCGGAGGGGGCCGGCTGGGCGGTGGAGGAGACGAAGGGGGTGAGGGAGGCGGCGACGGCGATGGTGGTGGTGGCGGGCTGGGCGGCCGAGGAGATGGAGGGGGTCATGGGGGGGGGGGCGACGGCGATGGTGGTGGTGGCGGGCTGGGCGGCCGAGGAGATGGAGGGGGTCATGGGGGGGGGGGCGACGGCGATGGTGGTGGTGGCGGGCTGGGCGGCCGAGGAGATGGAGGGGGTCATGGGGGGGGGGGCGACGGCGATGGTGGTGGTGGCGGGCTGGGCGGCCGAGGAGATGGAGGGGGTCATGGGGGGGGGGGCGACGGCGATGGTGGTGGTGGCGGGCTGGGCGGCCGAGGAGATGGAGGGGGTCATGGGGGGGGGGGCGACGGCGATGGTGGTGGTGGCGGGCTGGGCGGCCGAGGAGATGGAGGGGGTCATGGGGGGGGGGGCGACGGCGATGGTGGTGGTGGCGGGCTGGGCGGCCGAGGAGATGGAGGGGGTCATGGGGGGGGGGGCGACGGCGATGGTGGTGGTGGCGGGCTGGGCGGCCGAGGAGATGGAGGGGGTCATGGGGGGGGGGGCGACGGCGATGGTGGTGGTGGCGGGCTGGGCGGCCGAGGAGATGGAGGGGGTCATGGGGGGGGGGGCGACGGCGATGGTGGTGGTGGCGGGCTGGGCGGCCGAGGAGATGGAGGGGGTCATGGGGGGGGGGGCGACGGCGATGGTGGTGGTGGCGGGCTGGGCGGCCGAGGAGATGGAGGGGGTCATGGGGGGGGGGGCGACGGCGATGGTGGTGGTGGCGGGCTGGGCGGCCGAGGAGATGGAGGGGGTCATGGGGGGGGGGGCGACGGCGATGGTGGTGGTGGCGGGCTGGGCGGCCGAGGAGATGGAGGGGGTCATGGGGGGGGGGGCGACGGCGATGGTGGTGGTGGCGGGCTGGGCGGCCGAGGAGATGGAGGGGGTCATGGGGGGGGGGGCGACGGCGATGGTGGTGGTGGCGGGCTGGGCGGCCGAGGAGATGGAGGGGGTCATGGGGGGGGGGGCGACGGCGATGGTGGTGGTGGCGGGCTGGGCGGCCGAGGAGATGGAGGGGGTCATGGGGGGGGGGGCGACGGCGATGGTGGTGGTGGCGGGCTGGGCGGCCGAGGAGATGGAGGGGGTCATGGGGGGGGGGGCGACGGCGATGGTGGTGGTGGCGGGCTGGGCGGCCGAGGAGATGGAGGGGGTCATGGGGGGGGGGGCGACGGCGATGGTGGTGGTGGCGGGCTGGGCGGCCGAGGAGATGGAGGGGGTCATGGGGGGGGGGGCGACGGCGATGGTGGTGGTGGCGGGCTGGGCGGCCGAGGAGATGGAGGGGGTCATGGGGGGGGGGGCGACGGCGATGGTGGTGGTGGCGGGCTGGGCGGCCGAGGAGATGGAGGGGGTCATGGGGGGGGGGGCGACGGCGATGGTGGTGGTGGCGGGCTGGGCGGCCGAGGAGATGGAGGGGGTCATGGGGGGGGGGGCGACGGCGATGGTGGTGGTGGCGGGCTGGGCGGCCGAGGAGATGGAGGGGGTCATGGGGGGGGGGGCGACGGCGATGGTGGTGGTGGCGGGCTGGGCGGCCGAGGAGATGGAGGGGGTCATGGGGGGGGGGGCGACGGCGATGGTGGTGGTGGCGGGCTGGGCGGCCGAGGAGATGGAGGGGGTCATGGGGGGGGGGGCGACGGCGATGGTGGTGGTGGCGGGCTGGGCGGCCGAGGAGATGGAGGGGGTCATGGGGGGGGGGGCGACGGCGATGGTGGTGGTGGCGGGCTGGGCGGCCGAGGAGATGGAGGGGGTCATGGGGGGGGGGGCGACGGCGATGGTGGTGGTGGCGGGCTGGGCGGCCGAGGAGATGGAGGGGGTCATGGGGGGGGGGGCGACGGCGATGGTGGTGGTGGCGGGCTGGGCGGCCGAGGAGATGGAGGGGGTCATGGGGGGGGGGGCGACGGCGATGGTGGTGGTGGCGGGCTGGGCGGCCGAGGAGATGGAGGGGGTCATGGGGGGGGGGGCGACGGCGATGGTGGTGGTGGCGGGCTGGGCGGCCGAGGAGATGGAGGGGGTCATGGGGGGGGGGGCGACGGCGATGGTGGTGGTGGCGGGCTGGGCGGCCGAGGAGATGGAGGGGGTCATGGGGGGGGGGGCGACGGCGATGGTGGTGGTGGCGGGCTGGGCGGCCGAGGAGATGGAGGGGGTCATGGGGGGGGGGGCGACGGCGATGGTGGTGGTGGCGGGCTGGGCGGCCGAGGAGATGGAGGGGGTCATGGGGGGGGGGGCGACGGCGATGGTGGTGGTGGCGGGCTGGGCGGCCGAGGAGATGGAGGGGGTCATGGGGGGGGGGGCGACGGCGATGGTGGTGGTGGCGGGCTGGGCGGCCGAGGAGATGGAGGGGGTCATGGGGGGGGGGGCGACGGCGATGGTGGTGGTGGCGGGCTGGGCGGCCGAGGAGATGGAGGGGGTCATGGGGGGGGGGGCGACGGCGATGGTGGTGGTGGCGGGCTGGGCGGCCGAGGAGATGGAGGGGGTCATGGGGGGGGGGGCGACGGCGATGGTGGTGGTGGCGGGCTGGGCGGCCGAGGAGATGGAGGGGGTCATGGGGGGGGGGGCGACGGCGATGGTGGTGGTGGCGGGCTGGGCGGCCGAGGAGATGGAGGGGGTCATGGGGGGGGGGGCGACGGCGATGGTGGTGGTGGCGGGCTGGGCGGCCGAGGAGATGGAGGGGGTCATGGGGGGGGGGGCGACGGCGATGGTGGTGGTGGCGGGCTGGGCGGCCGAGGAGATGGAGGGGGTCATGGGGGGGGGGGCGACGGCGATGGTGGTGGTGGCGGGCTGGGCGGCCGAGGAGATGGAGGGGGTCATGGGGGGGGGGGCGACGGCGATGGTGGTGGTGGCGGGCTGGGCGGCCGAGGAGATGGAGGGGGTCATGGGGGGGGGGGCGACGGCGATGGTGGTGGTGGCGGGCTGGGCGGCCGAGGAGATGGAGGGGGTCATGGGGGGGGGGGCGACGGCGATGGTGGTGGTGGCGGGCTGGGCGGCCGAGGAGATGGAGGGGGTCATGGGGGGGGGGGCGACGGCGATGGTGGTGGTGGCGGGCTGGGCGGCCGAGGAGATGGAGGGGGTCATGGGGGGGGGGGCGACGGCGATGGTGGTGGTGGCGGGCTGGGCGGCCGAGGAGATGGAGGGGGTCATGGGGGGGGGGGCGACGGCGATGGTGGTGGTGGCGGGCTGGGTGGCGGAAGGGATGGCGGGGGTGACGGCGGTGGCAACGGCGGTGGTGGTGGTGGCGGGCTTGGTGGCGGAGGGGATGGCATTGGCGACGGCGGTGTCGACGGCGGTGGTGGTGGTGGCGGAATGGGCGGTGGAGGGGATGGCGGAGGCGAGTTTGGCGGTAACAGGGTTGGAGGAGGAGGGCTGGGTGGCGGTGAAAGGCATCGAGTCTCATCGCAAGACCTGCTGCAAATCTCTGTGCAATATGGTCCACTGCAATATAGGGGGCCTGAACCTGCTTGAGGGCACATTGAAGGGCACGTAACACTTGGATCCACCCTGCAGTTGGAAAGTGTATCACCCAGAAATAGCATTTGAAGTGTTCAAGGGGAAGAAAAGAAGCCAGGCAAGCCAAAAAGGAGAAAAGACCAGGAAGTACTGCTCCTTCGTCTGAACATGGGAGACCAGCTGGAAGATGCAGTTCAAAAGCCAGCTGTTGCCTCTCACAGACAAGATGTCTCTCTGAATTGCTCGTTCCTTCAGCATCACTTGGCAGTGCTGCCCTATGGCTGTAGCCGCTGCTGTTGATGCTGCAGCATACCGAGCCTTGATGAATGATTGAATAATCAAGTTGACACTCTAAAATATAGGTGGAGAACTGTACACTTTGCCTTCCATGCTCTGCCCCACACCTATTCATGGATGTATTCACGTGGATAACGTAGCACAGAAAGAGGACAATGCACTGCAGGGGAAAAAAAAAGAAAAGCATTCTAATGTCTGCACTTTCCAACAAGAAGGAAACTGCTAGATTCAAGAAAATATACACATGCAAAGCATCATCCATCCTATGTTTATCGCTCCTCTTTTTTCCAGATTAAGGAATCAACCGACCAGAAGTGCGTAAACCGATACTATCTCGCCTTTTTTGTTCTTGAAAATCATAGTCTTGAGTGGTGGGCAAAGACGCACATTCACATAACATAAGGGGGAAAGAAGGGAGGAGACCTGTCACAGAAGTGTTGAGGGATGACGGTGGGCCAGGGAGAGGGGGGGGAGGGGGGAGGGGGGCTGTTCCTAGCATTCAGAAGTGAACTCCTATCATGGGCTGAAAGGAGGCAGTCATTGTGGAGAGCAAAACTGCATCACTGCACTGCAACAGCTGTGTACTGTGCGTGAGACTTGGTTTAAATCAGCAGGATTTAACTGGAGGAAATTGTTGCACCATAGTTGAGTGAGACCTGTCAAGGACCCAAGTGCAATCTTGAGCTCCAAGGCATCTTCTCCATTGTTGTACGACAGATCCCTGATCATTTACCATAGATATTGAAGGGTAGGCCAGTAACAAAGAAAATGATTTTGAGTGAATCCTGCTGTGTACATGGTAAGGTAGCCACATAAAAACGGAGATCTCAACCAACATGACACCATAAGCAGCCAGAAAAATGACCAGTTTCTTACTCTTACACAGGTCCTGGTGGGTAGAGAGTGGCATTCTTGCCAAATTCACACAACAGATTGTGTCAATATTCAACTCTCATACATCCTGCGTACAACATCACGGGTGCTTGAACTTCTATCCAAGCAAAACACAGGCTCTTGCGCTATAGTGTCATTTGAGTCTTGTGAGACTTTCCCAAGCCGCAGTCTCATTTGCTGCTCCCCACTTGTGGGTTTGGATTTGTTCTTTCTCTGGCTTTTTTTCCCAGAATTTTGCCTGGAGTGGTTCATCAATGCTTCCCACGGGCTCCAACTCGCTGCCATGCCCGGTGAGGGGATTGTAGACCCATTGCAGATCAGGAAGTTTTGTCAAGAGGAGGCAGGTAGGCTGGTGCGCTCTGCTTGACAACTGTGACTGCCGCAGGCACTAGAGCAGAGCTGCCAAAATGGTGTGGCAACTCCACCATGGTACCAACAGTCATCTCCGCAAGCAATGGCAGTCACATGACAAGACATGGTTCAAACCAGCCCACGAATAAGAAGAGAAGACAGATTGCCTTTCATAAGTAGGTGGTGGCCGCATTCTCTCTCCCTGTTGCTGGAGCCCTGCAGCCCATCGTGTGCGGGCAGACAGTGACGTACAGCCCCAAGCTGCATGCCGGCTGGTGATTCACACCGAATGGGCTGAAGGAAGCTGCCGTACCCCTCAAGCTGCCGCCCAGCATTGGCATCATGGTGGACAACAGGCACCGCAACACAAGCCTTGAGAGCCTCCAGGAGAACCTAGCAAGGTTCAAGGAGTTGAAAGCAAAGATCCTCAATTTCCCGCACAACACCAGGAAGCTGAAGGCCTTGATGGCCACAAGCTCTGGAATTGCGGGTGATTGGATTGCATGTCAGCTGCATTTCCCTCGCAAGCTCTTCTTCCGGCAACCCGTTGGAGGAAAAGTTTGCAGGGGCCATGCAGCTGACAGGCTACGTGCTTCCGATTGACTGCATTGTTGCAATTGCAGGGTTGCTGACCATCGCGTTAGAGATGGAGGAGAACAAGACGTACTACAAGCTATGACTGGAGTACATGAACAAGCACATGGCTGGCATCGGCAAGGAGCGCGCTGCTGAGGCTGCTGCTGATGGGAGTAGGTTGAATAATGGAAGATTTCTGGACCCTTGTTTGTGTTTCTTCTGCTGGATGCCCTGCGGGTTGTGGCCATTCACATCAAGAAAAACTTTCAAAGTCTCTGCCTGAGTGTTAAAAAAATGAACCTCCTGAAAGAAAAAGAACCAAAAAAAAGAAAAAAAGAAAGAAAAAGCCAGAAAAGGGAGAAACATTTACAGCTCCTTCAAGCTAGAGGACATTCAGGGGATGAGTCAGAAAGCCCGTTTCTACAGAAGGCGGACAAGCCCTTTGACAACCAGAGCATGTTTAAATTGTACAAGTTATGACCAGGCTCTCACAATGAGAGATGTCCCGAGTGTGTGGCATACACACATTATGCTGGCCATGTGGAGCAATCGGATAGGTTGTGATGGTTGGTAAACTGTGTACCAACCATCACAACCTAACGACTGCCCCCCATGGCCAGCATGTGTATGTGTGCAACCACAGCAGTCTGATTCTCTTGGTTTCTTACAGAAACTTCAGTTTTGCAAGGTAGCCCATCTCCTGTGGAAGCCGGCCAGAGAGGCAGTTATAATCAAGCCCTCTGCAACATGGAGATTCTATGGCACAATGAGATAATTTAAAGCATAAATAGGCTAATGGCACCACCCCTCCTAGATCATTGCACAATAAACCAAAACACAGCTTTCACAGTGCCTGTCATTTTTCCCCTTCCCTTCAGCGTTCCCTGAGATCTTTTTATTTTTTGAAAACCACCACATGATGTAGTACACCACCATCTATGGCATGCACACAGCCTAGGCACCAGCAAAGACAGGCACATGTCAACGAGCACTAGGGCGTGCTGCAGCCACCCCCTCTGAGCCACCAGCACCACCTGGACAAGGAAGGGTGCCTTTGCCCGAGCATGCATGACACAGTAGAGCCGGATGGCAATGCACTGGCTCTGAATGCCTGCAATGGATGCACGCTAGACCAAGGCTCCCATGGCGCACTGAGCCCAGTGCTCCAGAGCCTCAGTTGAGCACTGCCGCGTCCCGTGCTAGAGGCAGATCCTCGCCAGGTGGGGCAGGAAGACCCAAAACCTGTCTCCCAGGCCACCCAATGTCTCCTACACAAGCGCCTGTGCGTAGTTCCCACTCTGTGGTGCAGCCGTGTACTTGTTTTTCTTGCCCTTCTCTGCAGCATGGGTGGCCTGATCTTAGCGTTCCTTTTCTCTCCTTTTTTTTCATTAATTGATAAGAAGGAACATGCAAACACTGCCCCTGATCGGCACAACATCGGGGTATAAAAGTATGTAAATGCTGTCACCCACGGCACAATAAGGTGGAGAGCAAAAGCAAGGAAATAAGCCTTGAGGACAGAGGAGACTCTCCTCGCAATCCAACTGCACAGTGTAGCAGAGGTCCGAGTGCGTACGAGGGCCAAGGGGCACTGACCGCGGCATCTCAACAGGCGTGACACTGCCCAACGTTGGGTCAAGACCACCACGCCACAAGCCGAAGTTGCGGAGCACATGACACTGCTGCCAAATCCTAGCAACGGAGAGCCGCTGTGCAAACAAGGACACCACCTGCGCCAACCAACCCGGTTGGTCAGCCTCACTGCGCCTGCCCTGACCCCTCTCCAGGCACAGCACCGCCAGCGGGCGGACAAAGTGCCAACAATCCGGGCCGAGACCGCCGAAGGTCTTTGAAGCCACCGTGTTCAGCCGTTACCCCTGCTGCTGTGCAAGGGCGGTCCTGTAATGCTTCTCCTTTGTGGCCTCCGCTGCCGGGAGAACCTGCTCCTCCTCCTTTACCTTGTCCAACTGGGCATCCACCGTGGTGATGTCCACCCAGGACATCTGGTCGGAGCCCCCCAGCAACAACCCCTCCGGCTCCACTATCCCACGGAGGGAATGCTCCCGGCAAATCTCCGCCAACTCATCTCGGATGGCATGGTGGACACAAATAATGGACCCAGACCCCGTATGGTGCGTGACGTCTGCCGGCAGGAGCCCATGACTGCCGTGGATGGAGAGGTATCCCAGGGTACATGCTGCCACTGGCTGGCTCAGCAATGTGGTAAAAGGGACTACTCTCCATAATTCACAGTAAAAAGATGTGTGAAAAAGCAAGGAGCAAAAACATGCACCATCCTTCTCCTCAAGGGGATGAACCCCACAACATACAAAGTCTGTAGCAATACACGTGTAGTTCTGACATGTCAAGTAATAGTCTGTGGCAATCTAGGATGGCACTCCCATGCTGGAGATGCAGGGTGGTCAGAATCTTTGTCCCATGCCAATAATGTTTTTACACATCCCAACCTTATCTCCATGCTTGACGTGGAGAGGAAGAGACATGTTTTCATTTCCATGACAAGGGAGAAATGAAATCATGGCAGGGCACAAGAATGTGTCGTAAAAATTGGAGCTGCCAACAGAAGCACGTTGAGAGATAGTGAGTGGCTTAAGGGGTCTGAACTTCCTAATCCTCTTCTCATGGGAACGAATGTAGCAATGGCCAACCAAGGCCTGAGAGCCAAGATCCTCCATGGAGGCATTCAGTCCAGCTGTAATCCCCCCCCCCCCTCCCCCGGGTCTCCAACCTCCTGGATGTGCTACACATTGAAGTTCATGACTTTCATCTTGAAGGTTTTAGATACCGGTGCTGTACTTTTTTAAAACGCTGTCTTTGTGCACCAAAAGTTGATGAGCATGGTTATGCTGGAGGGAGTACCTTGGACTGGGGCACATGGACAGGATTCATGGACGAGGTGAATTGACCAGCAGAATTGTCATGGAAAGCAGCCACTACACATTTCCACTGTCCCTTCCAAATGGAAGGGAAAGTGGGAGTGGAAGTGTGGGTTTTTCTCTTTTGGATTTTTTTGCAAAATGATGGAAATAGCAACCCTCCTTGTTGCAATAATCCAGAACAGCCACTTTCCTTGCTTCTGCCACAACCAGCTACTTTCAACACTGACCAATCTCCACAAGAGAAAAAAAAAAAAGAAAATCAATTTAATAGGTATGTTGGAACCGGAAAACATGTACATCACTGACACAGTTATGCTATTGCATGCACCAGTGAGAAGATGGATGTTGACTGATCATTTTGTTTTCATTCCAATCTGATGGCAGGAGGCCATGCCATTCTACGTCAGACCACATGGGAAGGTGGGGACCCTGAGGTGAGGATTTCCCACAACATACACAGGAAAAGTAACTGGCCATGTAATGACAGGTGATGGTGAACCTGGGAGGAGAGATGAACAGGTTTGCTGTTGTTTCACTAATATGGTGCACCAGAAGACCTCCGATTACATGTTACTTGATGATTCCATCAACAAGACTCCCTGGAATGTTGAAAGATGTGCAAACTGCATGTTAAGTACAGGAATAAAGCCCCATAGGCAGTAGTACTTACAAGTACGTGAGACTGGAAAGCTCTGATATGGACGCTGGAATTGATGTTAGTTGATTGTAAGACAGGCTCCTTTTCAATCAGAGACCAGTTTGGGCCACTATGCAAGAAAAGGCACAAATTGATGGCACGCGCACGATGAAGAAAGTGAGAGAAGCAAGAAGGGTGTGTGAAAAGCTGTAGAGACGTAAAGAGAGTCATGAAAACGTTAAGGCCATGAGAGGAAGGGAGGAGAGGAAGGGAGAGATGGAGAGAGATAGAAAGAAGG
>SZWC01003253.1:19132-38634 GCA_023375785.1 Penium margaritaceum
TTGTTTTTTTTTTCCTTTTTTTTATTTTGTTTTGTCTTTGCTGATCACAACAGGGGTGGTGGGAGTTCTACCCACCCTTTGGGTTTCCCCCCTTCCCTTTCTCCCCCCCCCTTTTTTTTCTTTGTTGATGATGTCCGCAGTGACGTCAGCAGCGGGATGCTGACGTCAGCAGTGGGGTTGGGGCCGCCGCTGTTGTTGCTGATGGTGCTGCTGCAGACGCTGCAGTTGCTGCTGTTACCGCTGCTGCTGCTGCTGCTACTGCTGCGGCGGCTGTTGGTGCTACTGCCACTGCGGCTGCGGCTGCTGGTGCTGCTGATGCAGGTGCTGCTGCAGCTGCTGCTGCGGCTGCTACAGCTGTTGCTGCTGCTGCTGTGGCTATAGCTGCTGCTGCAGCTCCTGCGACTGCGGCTGCTATTACGGCTGCAGCTGTTGTGGCTAGAGTTGGAGCTACAGCGGCGGCTGCTGCAAGCTGCTGCGGCTGCTGAGGCTGCTGCGGCTTGCTGCTGGTACTGTTGCATTCAGTCACACCTGAGGACGTCAATGCCTTGCGCCGTCGTCAGCAGGTGCCTCGCGTGGTCGGCCGCTCACTCCCTTGCGTCCAGCATGGGGGTCAGTGTTGCCGGAAAAAAAAAATCCGGCAGTATTTCCCCTGGCCCAGTGGCCGTGGGAAAAATTTTGACGCTGCCACCAGGCGGGTCAATGCTTCCGGAAAAAATCTGGCAGCATTTCCCCTACACTGGCGCGTATAGGAGTCCGTCGGCGTTGTCTGGCACCTGTACGACAGTCTGCTGTTGCTGCTGCTACGCTCTGGCTCTGATACCAAGTGAGAAACTAGGCAGCAGGTTGGGGCAGCAGCGTTGTTGATGCAGCGTGCGGTCTTCCACGCTCGTTGCTTGAGTCAGCTGCCCCCTCAGTCTGCTACTCTAGAGTCTAAGTCTGGAAGCCCTGGGTTTTGTTACTCAGAAACGCGCGCGCCAGAGTTAGCGCCAGAAAACAGCTGAAAACTGATAATGACTGATTAGGAATGAAGAACGAACAACAATGGGAGACCCCTCCAAGTTCTAGGCCCCCCCCAGCTCTGTAGACCTTGTTACTCAGTTCATCAACCAATCAGAAAATAGCTCAGTTCAGGCTGGCAGGTTTTCTCGGTGAGGCCTGCCAGGCAGCCGACAGCCCAAAACCCGGGCGTCGTCCGTTTTGCCTGAAAACCGGACCATACCATAGTACCGAACCTGCGAACGCAGCCGTGCGGTCAGAATCTGCTACAAAAATAGTAGCGAGGAGTTATGGCAGCCTAAACCCAGATAGTGCCCACAGTGGTTTATGCTGCCAAACGGGGCCATGCAACGTGCAACTGGGACCCTAGGCAGTGCATGACAATGCAGACGCAATGGGACGCGCTGGACGCATGCAAGCAGCAACTGCGGTGTCAATGACCGCCGGCAGCACGACCGCCGAGGAGGCCTGCCGATGGAGCTGAGCGCGTCGCCAGAGAGAGGAGGCTCCAGCGAACTGCGAGAAGACCTCAGCGTGCGTCGGCTCCACCGGACGACACTCCATCAGCGTCGAGTCTCGCCGTCAGTCATCTGCACGCCGATGTACACAAGCCGGGAGGACACAACAGAGCACAATGAGAGATGCGAAAAAACCAACAGCAATAGAAGCAGCGGCTGTAGCAGCAGCAGAGGCGGTACTGTAGTAGCACTTCCAAGTGTTGTAGCATCAACAGCAGCGGCCACTACTACAATCATACTCCACAGCCAGGGCTGTCACAACAGCAAGCCTCATTGCCGGCCGGCAGCACCGCGGCAGCAGCTGCATCGCCCACGGCTGCAGCTAGCATTGGCAGCCGCAAGCAAAGGATCAGCCGCTGCCGTGCAGTGAGGTTGGTGGGAGGCGATACTCTCACGAGCGCGATAACAGCAGCAGCATCCACCACCGCCGCACACGCACCACTGTAGTGGTGCGAGGTGCCAAGCTGGCTTCCTCGGAGCTACCGGGTGCGGCATCGTCTGTTGAGCACCACGTGGAGCGGCCGGCGTGCCAGTCCAGACGCCGGAGAGACGACGTGCACACGGCCGAGGACGCCCCATCTTCGTCGCGGGCTACACCACAAAGCCCGGTTAGCCTCAGTTATCCTGCTTCCTCAGGGGGGGTCGAGCTACTGCATAGAACCGCTCTCCTGTCTTTGTACTCCACTGTGCGTCGCGACACAGTAGAGCTTGCACATAAGCTCACCCGAGCCGCTTGCACCGTGATAGACGCCGCCGCTGCAGCTGCCGCCACATTTGCAGCAGCAGCCCGCGTAGCACGCGCCCCTGCCTTAACGTCCGCAGGACGTGCTGCGGAGTCATACAGTGAGGCCGTAGTAGCTGGACCCATAGGTGCGGCAGCGGCAGATATTCGGACGCAGTTAGCCATAGCCGCAGCTGCTGTGGCTTCCTCGACAGCTTCTGCAGCCTCTGCTGTGTCTACAGCCGCTTCAGCCATCCGCAATTCCACAACCGTTGCCGTTGCATCCGCCGCATCTGCACCCTCCGACATCACCATCCTCGCAGCAGCGGCCATCTCTGCGACAGCAGTCCTACCTACTGTGGGTGCTGCCTTCACCACAGGCGTTCTGGCCCTAGTGGTACGAGCTGCATCCCTCTTCTCTGTTCTGTCCACTGCAGCTGCTTCCATTGTCGCACCCCTCCTCGCCTTTTTGTGTAGCCCACCTCGCCCCTCGTGAGGGCTTGTGGTATCTTTCTCTCTCTCCTGCCTGCACTCTGTCTCTCTCCTGTACTGTGGCTTGGTTGTGTGACTTGGGTCGGGTTGTCTTGTACCACATCTAACGTGCCTAAGACACTCCCAATTTTCACACGCCCATTGGGACAGGGGAAACTCTGCCAAAAAAAATTCGGCAGGGCCCCTCCGTCGTCACCATGCCTGGTGAAGACGAGTCAGTCATAGCGACTCTTCAGCGCCAGCTGGCCCTCGCTCGCAAGGCTCAGCAGAAGGCTGAGGACCATCTCAAGCTCGCTGAGGACAATCGCGCCGCTTTTGCCGATGAGGTCGCCGCCATAGTTCTGCGTCGCCTCCCCATTGCGTCTGCCGCGACCAACCCCACTCCTTCAACAGACACCTCTTCTTCTTCTAGCACTGACTCCTCTACGCCCACTGGCAATACCGCTACTGCTGCGACTCTTCCTGCGCCTCGCCAGCATGACTTCTTTTCTCAACCCCCTGCACTTACCTCTGGGCTTGTCTTCTCCTCCTGGGAGGTGCGTTTCAGCGCATGGGTTCAAGGAGAGCAGTTGTGGGAGTACTACTCCCCCACTATTGCTCCTTTCAAACCGCTTGCTGCTGAGTCTGTCCGTGCTTTCCGCGCTCTCATCGCCAATGTCCCTGAATCGCTGATTGATGATGTTGGCACCTACAATGCTGACCCTGGTGCCGAGCGCCCTGCTGACCCCATTGGCGCATACGCCATGCTGCGTTGCCGTACCACCATCACTGGCCAAGCCGCTAAGAGCGAGCTCACGGTCCAATTCAACACGCTCCTCATGCGTGCTGATGAGACCGCTGATGCCTATTGGGCTCGCAGTCTCAAGCTCCTTCGTGAACTAGACGACGCAGCACCTGGCCAGCTCTCTGCCGTTCTGACCATGGTCAACGGCCTCATTCCTGAGCTGTCTGATCTCCTTCACGAAGTCAAAGCTGATGAGTTGCAGGGCCTCGCCTCAAAGCCAGTCCCGCCCAGGTTGCCACCTGGAGTTGGTGCTCTCTGGAACTTTACATCTCAGTGCCTTGCTGCCTGGTGGACTACTAGTCTTCAAAACAAGCGCCTCCATCGTTCTTCCGTCACTGGTGTTACTGCGCTCACCACAGCGGCTGCACCCTCCTCCTCTCCTGCTGCATCTTCCCCCGCCTCCGCCGCCTCTTCCTCGTCCTCTCCTGCCTCTCTCCCCGCTTCCCAGGGTCGTGGCAAGGGCAAGGGGAAGGGCAAGGGCAAGGACAAGGACAAGGGTGCTGCCGCTTCCTCACGGGTTTCGAGCGGAGTCATGTGTTGGAACTATAGCTCTACTGAGCACTCTGCTCGTACTTGCCCTGCTCATCTTGACGACCTCCGCCTTGCCTGGGCCATGCGCGTTCATTGGGCTCGCACCTCCGGCTCCTCCTCTGTACCCTCGCCATCTGGCCTTGTTGGCCCATTGCGCTCCTCTGCCCCACCTCTGGCTCAGGGTCACGCCACCTCCGGCTCAAGGTCACGTCGCCTCCGGCGTGCCTTATCTTCCGCCGCCTGACCCCTACCCCTGTGGCTAGCCACCTCCTTATGTGGCCCCTGCGTATGCTGGTCCCCCGTCTTCTGCCTACACTGCTCCACCGTGGTGCCTGCCTTCGTGTGGCGCGTCTTCACTAGCTCCGCCAACGTCTGTGGATGGTGATTGCGGTTATCGGGAGCGCCACCTTGAGCAGTCCCTTCTTCAACTTCTCCCCCTTTGTGATCAGGGAGGTGAGGGTGTTGCATCGCTGGCCAGAGGTCCTCTGTGTCAGACTGACGGTGTCCTTCGTGGAGATCCTTCTGGTCACGTTCTGGGTGCCTTGTGTGAGTCTGTTCCATGGATTGAGCGTTGGCAGTCAGAATTCCTTCCTCGTTATCTCTCCCTTCGTACCTTGTCTCCATCCTCCGTTGGCACTGTCGCCATGTCCAGTGTACTGCCCCCTGTGCGTGTGTCCAGTGGTCTCTGGGTCCTTGACTCGGGGGCGACCCACCACATGACGTTCGTGCAGTCTTCGTCCGTCTCATGAGGTCTCGTCGGTGCTGTCCGATTTGATCGTACCGGGCCTGGTCAGTTTGTGCCGGTTCAGGGCGTGGGTGTCGTGCGCTTTGTTGGACCCAGTGGTACTCTGTACTTGCCTGACGTTCTGTATGTGCCTTCGCTGGAGCTCAGCCTACTGTCTGTGCCGTCCCTGGATGATCAAGGCATGGACTTCACTGCTGGTCGTGGGGTTGGCACTGTCTCTCTTTGTTCCTCCCAGCGTGCTGTTCTCCGCGGCATAAAGTGTGGCAAACTCTATCGCGTTCCCTTGCACGCCCCCTCCGTTCCTACCGTCAACATTGTCCTTGCTTACATTGCACCCTCTTTCGTTCCTGACCTCGTCCATCTACTGCATTGTCGCCTTGGTCATGTCCACACTGATGCCATCCATAGCATGCTTTGTCTCCAGCCTGCTCTCGGCCTCTCGCCCTCTAGCTTCCCTGCTCCTTGCCCTGCTGATTTTCTTGACTCTGCGCAAGGAAAGATGCATCGCTCTCCCTGCTCTCCTTCTGAGTCTCACTCTACCCATCCCCTTGAATGTGTTCATGCGGATGTTATGGGACCTCTGCCTCATGTCTTCCTTGGTGACATGGGTCGCTACGTCTTATGTCATACCGATGACTTTTCTCGCTTTCGCTGGGTGTTTGTGATCCGTCAGAAAAGTGATGTTTGTTTTGTCGTTGAGTCATGGCTTATTCAGGCTGAGCGTGCCTGTCAATGGTCGCTACGCGTCTTTTGCAGCAACCGTGGCGGCAAATTCCTTGCTCCCACCGCTCGTCTTCTCAAGTCTCATGGGGTGTGTCCGGAGACATCAGCTCCATACACACCTCAGCAGAACAGTGTATCTAAGCGTTGGAACCGGACGCTTGCAGACGGTGTCCGCACGCTCCTGTCTTAGTGTGGTCTGCCGCCCCTCTTTGCCTTTGAAGCTATGTGCTACATGACGCGGGTATGGAATCGTGTTCCCCACGGCATGGTCATTGGGCCGACCTTTGTCTGGCTCGGGTCTGGGATAGTATCGCTTCTGTCTGGCTGCCCGAGGATCTCCGTGATGGGGAACCGTCTCCTCGCGGTCGTCTGTGCCCCTTTTTCGGGGTGTCCGCGTAGTCCAGAGCGTGGCGTTTCTGTGACCTTGTCCCCCAACGTGTCGTCAAGTCTCGTGACGCTTTGTTTTTTGAGTCGGTCTTCCTTCGGGATCTCGGTCGCGTGTCCCCAAACTTCTCCCTCCTGCCTCTCTCTCGGCTGAGGGGGGATGTCGGTCCTACCGCTTCGACAGTCCCTATTTCCGCACCGCAGCTCTCATTGTAGTCCTTGTTGTCCGGGCCTGTCCCTACCTTCTCTTCGTCCTCTCCCCCCGACGTATCGTCTTCGTCCAGTTCCTCCGATGTACCGTCCTCTCCGGTCACCGACTCTCCCCAGTCAGCCTTGTCTCCCGCTGTGTTGTCCATCCCGGTCACACCTCCGGTTGCCACTTCACCCGTGGCATCTCCCGTTCGGGTGTCTGACCCGCCTTTGCATGCCACCACTGGTACTGCTCTTGTCTCACCCTTCGTCCAGGGGGCAGATGGGGCGTCTCCGTGCGCTCCCAAACCGTTCCAGCACTTCCACTACCTCACCACGCCCTCCACAGTCTCAGACGGCACACTCCCCTGTGCGCCCTACCGGCATGGACGCGCTGGACTTGGCTACTGGGGTCGTCCACCCTAGTTCCATCCTTGGCTACGCGCTCCTCTGCTCGGAGCACGAGCGAGCCTTGGAAGCTGGTGTCTTGAGTAGCGTGGATGAGTGTCATGCCACGTCAGCTACCACTATCTTGCCCCCTGAGCCGACACGGTGCGTCAAGCACGTGTAGCCTCTAATGCACAGTAGTGGGAGCCTGCAATGTGTGCTAAGCTCAACGCCCTTGATGATCATGTGGTAAATGAGCTTGTCGTTCTGCCACCTAAGCGCAAAGCCATCGATGCTTGTTGGGTCTTTTGGCGCAAGTACAAGCCCAATGGTGCACTCAACAAGTACAAGGCGCGCCTCATGGCTAAGGGGTTTTCCCAGGTCCCAGGCGTCAACTTTGACGAGACGTTTGCACCAATTGGGTGATACACCACAGCTAGAGCACTATTGAGTCTTGTGGCCCACCACGACTGGGAGCTAGAGCAGATGGATGTGAACAATGCGTTCCTCCACAGACAGTTGGATGAGGTGATTTACATGGCCCGACCACTTGGCTTCTCTGATGGCACTGACCGAGTCTAGCGACTGCAAAAGGCCCTCTATGGCCTGAAGCAATCGCCTCGGTGCTGGAACCAAAAAATCACCTCCACTCTTGAAAAGGGAGGCTACCGACGTAGTCCCGTGGATCCTTCTCTCTTTGTCACTACACCCTCTGTTCCCTTCGTGGCCATTCTCGTCTACGTGGATGATCTGCTGATAGCGTCACCCAGCCAAGCTGTTGTCAAGTCTGTGAAGACGCTTTTGCAGTCAACGTACAAGATGAAATACTTAGGGCCAGCCCGCGTCTTCTTGGGCATGGAGCTTGAACGCGACCGTTCTCCTCGTACGCTTCATGTCCATCAGGCTACGTATGTTCGTAGCCTGGGGGAGCGCTTCGCCTCCATGCTTGAGTCCACTCCCACAGGGTCGACACGCATGACCCCAGTTGCGCAAAGGCTGCTGAAGACACTGGATGTGTCTAAGCTGGGGGAGGTAGTCAACGTGACAGATTACCTTCGCGTTATTCGGTCACTGATGTATCTAGCTACGACCACCAGGGTAGATGTCGCCTTCTCCGGGAACTTCCTTGCTCAGTTCTCACAGACTCCTCGAGCACGACACATGGAGGTTGTACTGCGTGTTGTCAGGTATGCTCTTTCCACTGCTCGCACCGGCCTGTGCTATCGAGCACAGTCGACAGTTGTCGTGGATGGATACACATAGAGCGACTGGGTACATGACACCAACACTCGCAATTGTACAGGTTACATCTTCCTCGTTGGAGGGACCGTGCCATGGAAGAGTGGTAAGAAGGGTTACGTAGCACGCAACTCCAGTGAGGCTGAGTATGTTGCACTGGGTACAGGCACCTGTGAGAGTGTCTGGCTGTGTCGCTTGCTTCAGCAACTTCGCGTCCCCATCCGCTGCATCACGTTGCGTTGCGATAACCAGAGCACTAAGGCCATTGCCGAGCATGATGGCATGCATCACACACGTACAAAACACATCAATGTTGAGCATCATTTTGTGCGTGAGCGCATTGCTGCAGGTGATGTCCAGATTGTCTGGGTCAACACACGACAACAGAGAGTTGACTTCCTCACGAAGGCACTCAACAGCAACGTTTTCAAGGTAGCCGTGCACGCTGTTGGGTTGTTGTTTCCACGTGGTGATCTTGGGTGAATGGTTGTCCCCTGTGCTTGTACAGTCGTATGTCACGCCTTCTGATGCTCATGTTTGCCTGTCAGTTTGTGTTGTGTGCATTGGCTGTGGATCATGGGGGAGTGTTGGTTTATGTGCCACAGACACGTTGTGACCTCTGGCCTCGCTGCACACTCACCGCACTGACGCAGGGGACTAATGCTGGAGGGACATCGTGCTGACGCTGTACCTCAAGTGGTGGTGACTTGTGGGCTTTCAGAGAAGACGATCCAGAGCCACTCACAGGATTGAGAGTTCCCCCTACCACAAGATCTCACAACATAAATTCTTGATGACACTAGGGTTCCTAGTGGCACTTGCTTGGGAAGGGGGAGATCATGGCCAGATTGTTCTCGCGGCCTGGACTTGCGTTTTCTTGCTGATAGATTAATGTGTGCAACAGATCCAGGCTCGAGCCTTGCTTGGCAGGGGTGAGAGCGAGGATGGGCTCGCTGTTTGCCCGCTCGTCACCCCACAAGCCGCTCGACACCCGCTGACACCTCTGTTCCTCGTTACTCTCTCATTCTTGCGTGTTTCTTTGCCAAAAAACCCTCACACACTAGCTTTCATGGCGTTCTCTCCCAAAGCTCCATTCATTCTGCTCTACTTCCCTCGCTCCTCTTTTTTCTAGGTGTCTCTCTATCCTCAGTTATCGCCACGTTGCACCCATGTTATCGCCACGTTGCACCCATGTTATCGCCACGTCATGCCCATTTTTTTCACGCATTGCCAGGTCACCAAGATTGTTTGGCTAACTGCTAGGTCACCCCTAATTCTTTTGTTGTATCTTCACTTTACCCTCATTCCCGTTGGCGTCGTCCTATGCAAGTAAGCAGGTGGCCATTGTCCTTGCGTACAACATCCTCATAGGGTTGAACGGTGTTGTGTAGCTTGTCCTCGCCCATCAACATCAACCGTACTGACAGTTCTTTTGAAAGGGACGACGATATGAGGTATCTACTTTAAATGCGCAGGCTCGTGATGGGCCCCGCTGACATACATCCCAACACGAATCCGCCTATGTACATTAGATAGAAAGATAGAAAATGTGTTGTGGTATGTGAAACTTGGTTAGACCCAACATACCGTACTGCTTGAAGTTACCCAGCAGTTTCCTAGCTTGGATGTGTGTGACATGGCGGGTGAACGCAACGGAGCACAAGGCATGCCATGGATGCGGTAAACTGTTTGCCATAGAACTCAGATCACAAAAGACAGAGAGACGGGGAGCAAGAGTCTTAGAAGCCAGTGAGTACGCACCCACACCGAGCAGCACGCTCGGGTGGGCATGTGCCGCCACACGGGGATTGAGCCTGACCGCTCACTATTAAATCAAGGGCGGCTACTCACCAATGCACGATCAGAACCAACATGGTGGCCCCCTAAGGATCAGCACCTGGATAATATGCAACTCCCCCAAGAACACTGAGAGGCAAACAAACATGATGCAGGGCACGGCAGTGAGAGTGTACGAACCCTAGCATCTACCGCATTAATGAGAGAAGGTCAAACAATGGCCATGCATGTGCCAGAGAGCACTCCTGGATAGAGCAGCCACTTCATGACGCCAAAGGCTCCAGTCATGGTGCTCTCTCATGACGTCTTCCCAGGTGATGCCATTGTCATTTAATCTGTACATGTGTGTGCCATGGAGTGGGAGACAAGAGGGCATAGAGATGTGAGTGGCCAACGAACTTCAACACTCCCCGAGGACCCACAGGCAAACAACCCCACACACATGGAACCCGGGTAAAGATGTGACAAAACATACACACGAAAGATACACCATGCAACTCAGTCTAGATCATGTAGACAGATGAGACTAACAGCATGAACAACACTTTTGAAGACGTTTCGGCTGAGAGCCTTTGTGAGAAAGTCAGCTCTCTAAAAACGTGTGTCCACCCAAGCAACTTGGACAATGCCAGCAGCGATGCACTGGTGAACAAAGTGATGCTCCACATTGATGTGCTTGGTGCGTGAATGATGCATGCCACTGTTTTCTGCAATGGCCTTTGTGCTTTGATTGTCACAACGCAGAGTGATGCAACGGATGGGAACATGCAACTGATGCCGCAGATGACAAAGCCAGTCTACTTCACACACGCCTGCGCCAAGAGCGACAAACTCAGCCTCAGCTGTGCTGCGGGCAACACACCCTTGTTTGTCACATTTCCATGAGACTGTTGTTCCGCGTACCATAAAGATGTACCCTATTTTGCTACGTGCATAAGAGTCATGTGCCCAGTCACTATCAGTAAAGCCGTCAAGTACGACTGAGGGTTGTGCATGAAAGTACAATCTGACACGAGGTGAGGAAAGTGCATATCACACTACCCACAATGCAGCCTCAAGATGATGCTCACGGGGACACCGAGAGAATTGAGACAAGGATTTTACAGCGAAGGCAACATCAGCGCGCGTGGTGGTAGCAAAGTACATCACAGAGCCAATGAAACAGAGGTAGTCTGTCACATCCACCGTCTCCCCCGGTTTGGATGGTTCCAAGGACTTCAGCAATGACTGACCAGAAGGGGTCATGGGTGTGGATGTCGTGGGAACAACAGCGAGGAGCGGTGCAAACCCCTCCCCCAAGCTGTGAACATACGCTTGGTGAACGTGTAGGTTGCGAATGCGTACGATCACGCTCTAGTTCCATACCCAGGAAGACACGGGCTGAACCAAGGTCCTTCATCTTGTATCCTATTTGAAGCAAGGATTTTGCATCTGTGACAGACGCAGCGTCAGGAGATGCCATGAGGAGATCATCCACATGGACTCAGATGGAAACAAGTGGCTTGGTAGGAGCACTGGGAAATAGAGCAGGGTCCACATTGCTCCTTCGAAAACCGCCCTTCTCCAGGGTCGCTGTGGTTTCCTGGTTCCAACAGCGTGGAGATTGCTTGAGACCATAGAGGGCCTTGCGCAGATGCCACACGCGGTTTGTCCCATCAAAGAAACTAGGCGGTTGCACCATGTAGATTTCCTCATCCAACCTGCCATGCAGGAAGGCGTTGTTGACATCCATCTGCTCCAGCTCCAAGTCATGCTCGGCAACCAGGTTGAGAAGTGCCTTGGCAGTTGTATAGTGACCAACATGGGTGAAGGTCTCGTCAAAGTCGACCCCAGGGATTTGGGAACACCCTTTTGCCGTGAGGCGCGCTTTGTACCGTTCAATGGTGTTTTCAGGATTCAGCTTGCGACAGTATACCCATGTGGCTGCGACAGCTTTGCGGCCTGGTGGCAGATCCACAAGCTCATACACGTCGTGCTCAGAGAGCACATCAAGTTGGGCTTTCATGGCTTGCTCCTTCAAGAGGGAATCAGTGCGAGCTGCCTGCACAGTCAAGGGTTCAGACGGAAGGGTAGAGAGGCCACTAGCCGCAAAACATGAGGCAACATGCCCAGCTACAGGCAAAGAGAAATCTGAATGGAACTCTTGTTCAATGAGGGAGTAGCCGAGTACGGAGCTGGCATGCACCACAGAGGCAGTCGTGGACAAGGCAGAAGTTGCAAGACCAAGGGCGCGGAGGCCAGGGTCACCAGAGACGACAGGGTGCGAGTGAGACGGAAGTGCCCTCACACGACCACCGCTCATGTAAGGTGAGACGAGAGGAACGGATGGGACATGCGAGGATGGCAGAGGAGAGGGCACAAGGGAGCGCAGGTGCATGGAGGCAGGAGGTGAAGGAGAAGAAGAGGTGGCTGAGGGCTGAGAGAGGCCGGGAGGCATAGTGAGGGTGACAGGCTCCGAGGCAGGGGACGAGTCTGAGCGAGCAGAGGGCTTAGAGGAGCCAGAGGATGCCGACTCATAGGAGGCAAGGGACACCAAGGGCACAGTGGAATCCAAAGGCACAGGGGAGGCCGAGGGCGTAGGGCCCCAAGAGACATAGGCTCCCAAGGGCTTTGAGGAGGCAGGGGGTGCCGAGGGAAGCACGGAGGGGAGAACAAAAGCCCCTGAGGGAAGAGTACCACCCCCACCCCGAGAAGGCGGAGTGAGGAACCCACCAAAACAAGGATCGTCATGCTTAAACAAGTGCTCAAAGAAGAGCGCATCACGGGACCCAATGACACAACACCGAGAGGGATCCCAGAAACGCCAAGCCTTGGAGAACGGGGAGACACCAAGGAACATGCACACGGAAGCCACACGGAAGTAAGACACCCCCACACACGAGCAAGGCAGAGGTCAGTACGCCGGCCAGTCCATCGTTCAAAGGGAGTGACAGTTTGAGGAAGAGGGCCGTGAGGGACCGGGTTCCAGACCCATGTCATGTAGGACATGGCCTCAAAGGCGAACAGGGGAGGATGACCAGAGGCAGAGAGAAGAGCGTGCACACCATCAGCAAGAGTGTGATTCCAACATTTGGACATGTTGTTCTGCTGTGGGGTATAGGGGGCAGAAGACTCAAGACAAACACCATGGGAATCAAGGAAGCAAGAGGTGGGACCAATGAACTCACCCCCTCTGCCGCTATGAAAGACACACAGGGGACAAAGACAGGTACGCTCAACCTAAGGAAGCTAGAACTGAAGGACATCAGTGAGGAGTAGTGGGAAGAAGGAAGACCACAGTACGGAGGTCCGGGTGGAGGTGGAATCCAGCCCTAGGGACTGGCTGGGACCAGTGACGGCTGGAGTGGGGCTAGGGTGGTGGTGAGCGCAGAGGCACAGGAGGAAGTCGAGGAAGATGTGACAGCCACTGCTCCCGCAGTCGAGAAGGCTGTCACTCCTCTGCACGCCCAGTGGACGCTCATGGAGGATGCCAGACGATCATCGTCACGCGAGGCTGGGCACTTGGGTGCGGAGTGACCAGGAGAGCCATAGTTCCAGTCAGTGACGTCGGTGGTGGTGGCGAAGCCCGAGGACGCCTTCTTACCGCGGCCACCCCCACGACCTTTACCACCACGAGCACCCCCACGACCAAACCCACCACCCCTTCCCCGAGAAGCACCCTGACTGAGATGGGTTGTGGCAGGAGAAGAGGAGGATGAAGAAGAGGAGGCGGTTGCAGGCAAAGAGGGTGAGGAGGTGGTGACTGCAGCGAGAGCTGAACGATGCATGCACTTGTTCTGCAAGCCGTTCCACCAATTGGTGAGGCGAGAAGCTATGAAATCATAGAGTGGTCCGATCCCTGGAGGAGAGTTTTCAGGGACCGGAGCCACCGCAAGGCACTCAAGTTCTGCCTGGGAGACGTGAAGGTAGATATCAGAGAGCTCAGGAATGAGACCAGAAACAATGGATAGGCAGGTGGAGAGAGGTCCTGGAGGTGCCTTGCCTAGGTTTCTTTTTTTCTTTTTTTTTGGTTTTTAAGATGGTCCAGGCAGAAAATCCCTCCCACCGGGCTCCCTTCCGGAAGCTTGCCTAGGTTATGCAATGAGCGCAGACTGCGTGCCGAGTAATCCTATATAGTCTCAATTTCCCGCATCTGTAGGGTATTGAACTGCACAGTCAGAGCACTCTGGACGGCATGCCGAGTCACAGTCTTGAGGCGGTGACTATGGGCATACGCATTGGTAGGACCAGCAGGTGTGCCACGTGTGGGATCGGCATTGTACGTACCGATATCATCAAGAAGGCTCTCACGTCTTGCATTGATGAGGGCTCGTACGACCCGGGCCGCCTCAGCAGGCTGAGGAAGAAACGGCGGCTTGGCAAGGGAGTAGTACTCCCACAGCAGTTCGCCCTGGGCCCACCCACGGAAGCGTGTCTTCCAGGAGGTGAAGGTGAGATTGGAAGTGAACTGCGGTGGTGGCGTCTCGAAGTCCTTCTGCCTGGCAAGAAGGACCCCGGCAAGTACAGCTGTAGAAAGAGCAAGAGAAGAGGAGCTTGGAACACCACCACTAGGAGGAAGAGAGGAATTAGCAGATGTAGTCTCCTCAGCGGGAAGAGCGGCAGCAAGGGCTAGGACAGTGGGCAGGCACTCTATGACCATTATAGCTACCGTGGTGGCTATTTTGTCCTGAGCGTCCCGCCCCTTTTGCAGTTCATCCTCAAGCTTACGACGAGCTACTTTGGCCTTGCTAAGGGCGGCCTGCAAGGCCTCTATTGTTTCATTTGCTTCTGGCATGATGAGAAGGAGCAGGCAGAGTAGATGAGAATGAGATGCATGGAATGGAGTGCGGTGAGGGAAGAATGCTCACCGAGCTAGTGGCGAGGCAGCAGTGCAAAAAGAGGAGACACCACAGCGGTAGCTGAGGAGAAGAGAATGGCCATCCACTCGGCAACTGCCACAGTGAGGCAGAGAAGACCTATAACTGTGGCTCCTGCCACTGTTGTCGATGCCAACACAACGAGGACGCCCGTGGTGATGTGAGGTATGAGCTCCCGAGGAGAACAAGTACGAGTCGTGACCACAGTTTCGATAGATACGCAAATGGAGCTGACAGCGCAGGCCGTAGCGTCGCCTATAGAGGATGCTACAGTAGTAGTAGAAGCGGCTGCTGCTGTCACCTGTGTGGCAATGTTAGCGGCAGCGGTAGCAAGCAATGTGAGGGATGCCGCAGCGTGTGCGTGGACCTCGGTTGCATGCCCCAGTGCAGTCTGCGTCGGAGCTCTACAAGCACGAGCTGTGGCTTCAAAGGTTGCAGCGGCACCTGCAGCTGCGTCAAGAATGGCGCCGGCCAAGCCGATGGAATCTGTTTGAACTTGGAGGACAGGGATCATTCCGGGTACCTCACGTGCCGTAGACAGCTTGCCTGATTCTGCTACTGTGGGAGATGGAGTAGGAGCAGGGTCGGCTGAAAAAGCGGGGTTTGACGACTGAGTATCGGGAGGAGGGTGCATGCTTGAAGGGAGAGGCGGTGACGGCTGTAAGTCGTCCGACGTATACACCTGCTGGTCAAATTTCTCATGTTTTCATGCTGCTTCACGTTTCGTTGCTTCGGCAACTTCCTGGCGCCAGTAGGAGTTGTCTAACATACAAAACCACAGTGGGATGTCGTCGTCGGCAGGCGAGGGTGGGTCAAAGAGTCGCGGATCCTCCCTCCCACGATTGGCATAGCGAGTGGCTGTGTGCGGAGATTCAGGCTCCTTGTCGGGGGGACCATCAAGCAGCAGTGAATCCAGTGTGGCTGGTGTTGGGGCTGCAAGCGCAGCCAAGAGGTGTGGTTGTTGCGGGGTTCTGTGGAGAGGAGGAGCACGGGCACAGAGGTGTCGGGCAGGAGTGGAGCAGGTCCCCGCGAGATGATGAAGGCAGATGAAGCAGAGGCCTCCGATGAGATGAGGAGCCCACTCAAACTGGCGGCGGGTGAAAGTGGAGGTGTGTTGTGTGAGAGCGGAGCAGCACCAGGCTGCTGGGTCAAGAGAGTGACCGCGCACGACAAGACGGTGGTGCGATGGTGTTGTGGGCTGCCAGACAGAGGTGACACCATGTTGCAGAGTGCAGGACGCAGCGGAAGAGCAGGTGACGGGTGGTGACTGAAGTGCGGGTGGTGATCCGTAAGTGCTGATGGCCACCCAAAGTGGTTCCCGTGGGAGAGATCGGGGAACGCGGACACCTGCCCTAGTTCTGCGTTGGTGTTGCTGGGCTGCCGTAGACGTGTCGGGTGATGCTGCTGCTCGGTCGACAGAGAGTCGGTAGCGGGGAGAATGTCGCCTGCCCGCCGAGGGCACCGATCCTTTGGCAGACAAATCACGAGTCCAGAAACGACAAACAGTAGGGCCGGACCCCTGCTGCTCTGATACCAGAAGTTACCCGGCAGTTTCCTAGCTTGGATGTGTGTGACATGGCGGGTGAACGCAACGGAGCACAAGGCACGCCATGGATGTGGTAAACTGTTTACCTTAGAACTCAAATCACACAAGACAAAGAGAGTGAGGGGGAGCGAGAGTCTAAGAAGCCAGTGAGCACACACTCACACCGAGCAGCACGCTTGGGTGTGCACGTGCCGCCACCCGGGGGTCGAGCCCGACCGCTCGGTTTTAAACTGAGGGTGGCTACTCACCAATGCACTGTCAGAACCAGCATGGTGGCCCCCTAAGGATCAGCACCTGGATAATATTCACCCCCCCCAAGAACACTCAGAGGCAAACAAATATGATGCAGGGCATGGCAGTGAGAATGTCCGAACCCTAGCATCTACCGCATCAATGAGAGAAGGTCAAACAATGGCCATGCACGTGCCAGAGAGCACTCCTCGGTAGAGCGGCCGCTTCATGGCGTCAAAGGCTCCAGTCATGGTGCACTCGCATGACGTCTCCCCAGGTGATGTCATTGTCATTCAATGTGTACATGTGTGTGCCATGGAGGGGAAGAAAAGAGGGCATATAGATGTTGGCGGCCAACGAACTTCAACACTGCTTCTATCGTTCACTCAAAATATAGAGAGCAATTTACTGGTACTAAGATTCGCCCAACAAACGGTCAACTATAATTCTCTAGAAGGTCTCCCTGTTCTGATCTGCATGTGCACTCTCTCAGTGATCTGTGCTGTGACCTCTTAGCTGGTGTACATGCTCGTGGAGATGACTTATTCGGCGGACGTTGACGATGTTGGGCGCTGAGCGATGGAGGGGAAGTCACACCGTTTTGAGAGACGTGGCTCCTGTCTCCTTGTGTGGAGTCTCCCACATGGTAGCAATGCGCGCCCACCTCCATCGACAGCAGCCAGCGGCGCTCATACCGCCAACAGTCATGGACGACTGCTCCTTGTAGCATATTGTCTGCCTAGGCTTAGGCACCCATGACTCTCATACTTGATGTTCCTAGCTCATTATGTTGGAATAATGCTCCTCACCATGGCAGGACTGACTCCAAAAAGGAACACCAAAAAGACAAGCCAAGGTGGCTTAGTGGTTAATGGTGTTCACCTATAGAGGCAGGGGCCCGGGTTCAAGTCCCACAAGATGAAATTCTGCCCTGCCTCAAGGGAGGTGGAAAATAGATGCCAGGAAGCTAGCTCAACCTCTAGAGTTCCTCTTTAAGTTTCTAGAAGGCCAGGTGAGGGTCCAGGAAGGTGGCACACCTTCTAGAAGGGGTGACTTGTCCTACAAGGCATCTAGAGGTGTCTTGGTCTTCTGGACACCTTCTCTCCTACTAGAAGCAAGCTGAGGAATCTAGGAAGGGGCAGAAGCTTCTAGAGGAGGGAAGGGATGCCTTCCTAGGTGGGAAAAGGACAGCCTACCAAGGAGCACTCTAGAAGCCATAGAATCTGCTAGGAAGCTCCAAATCTGGCATGCTTTGGTGTTCTGGAAAGCTTAGATCAGTGGCTATAAAATTCCACTGCTTGTGAGCCTTGATCAAGTGTTCATTCCCAGTCAATTGAGGACAAAACTATTGCCTCACTCTCTGACCAGATTTTGCCATCCTTGGAACCAGTTGCCTCCATAGTTTCAGTCTCTCCAAAAACAGTTGGTGCTGTGAACCAGCCACTGCTAGGGACCCTCCAGGGTGCACACTCACCCTCAGGCCAACAAAGGTTTATGGGCCCACGCCTCTAAGGGGTTCAAATCCAGCTTGATTTCACGCTCCCAACAGCAAGACATGGCAACTAGCGAGCAAGAGAGCAGCCGCGCTGTCCTTAAGTTTGATGGGACAGGCTTTGCCTTGTGGAGGTGGCAGTTTGAGGTCTTCCTCAAGGACAAGGGACTGCTTGAGCTCGTAAAAGGCGATGAGACTGCTCCGCCGGAGACTGCAACGGCTGAGGTGAAGGAGGCATACAAGAAGCGCAACAAGAAGGCATTGGCGCTCCTTGTGTCCGCGTTATGCCCACCACAACTTGGGCACATCCAAGGATGCACCCTGGCCGCGGACGCATGGTCAAAACTCTGCTCCATCTACCAGTCAAGCAACCTTGCCAATCAACTCTTCATCTTCAAACGGCTCGTCACCCTCCGAGCCAACGAAGGCGACAACATCATGGAGATCATGCAGCAGATTGAGTCCCTCGCAGCGGAGTGCGTGGCCACGGGTTGGGAGGTCGACTCTTAGTTGCAAGCTATGATCCTCCTTATGGCCTTGCCAGACAGTTGGAGTCCCATGATCACAGTCCTTGGTGGCTGGCCTTCCGACGAGCTGAAGTACCCCAAGGTTGCTGAGTACGCACGCAATGAGTGGATGCGACGTGGCGGTCGAGAGAGTGCAGCGGCATCAAGTTTAGCTTACACCGTTCATCCTCAAAGTGGAGGCCGAGGCGACAAGTGGAAGGGTGCCAAACAGGGCACCAAGAAGGGTGACAAGAAGGGGGAGTGCTTCAACTGCGGCAAGGAGGGCCAGTACGCGCGCAACTGTCCTAAGAAGAAAACAGATCGGTCGCAGCGGGGCGGGAAGAAAGATGAGCACGCCCTTATGGCGTACAACTCCACCAACTTGAAGGATCCGGGAGTTGCCGTCATCGACTCCGGATCAGGCCGCCACACGCAATGCAACAGGGCGGCATTTGTCACCTACGGCGCCTCGGAGAGACGCATGACGGTGGCCAATGGAAAAACAGAGATGGCCGCTGGTGAGGGTAACGTCCGCATTGAGTCAGTTATGGATGGAAAACCTGTCACGAGCACAATCTACGATGTGCTGCATATGCCCAACTTTGGGGCAAACTTGCTCTCCGTCAGCCGCCTTACCGACAAGGGACTTGAGGTGCTCTTCACAAAGAAGGAGGCCGTCATCCGCAAAGAGGGCAAAGGTGAGGTGATTGCGCGTGCCAAGAGGGAGGACGACTTGTACCTGCTACGCGCAAAGATCCTCAGCAGCCGGGTGGGGTCCAACGCCGCCAACCTTGCAACGAAGGATGGAGGAGACCTGGACCTATGGCACCGCCGACTCTGCCACGTTTCTCCATCAACAGTGAAGGAGATGGCTAAGAGGGAAGTGGTGCGGGGTCTCCAAATCAGCGGCCTTGATGGAACCAAAGAGACCGTGTGTGAGCCATGCATCATTGGAAAATCAACTCGGCAGCCTTTTGTCGCCAAGGGGACGCGTGCATCGGCAAAACTGGCCGTGGTACACACAGATGTGTGTGGAACGCTTGAGAGCTCCATCGGCGGAGCTTGCTACTTCCTCACCTTCATCGATGACCACAGCCGGAAACTCTACCTCTACCCAATGAAGCGGAAGAGTGAGGTCCTTGCGTGTATGCAAGAGTTTGTGGCTGATGTGGAGCGGCAAACACAGTTGAAGGTGAAGGCGTTCCGGAGTGACAACGGCGGTGAATATGCGGGATGCCTTGGGTGGATGAAGAGCAAGGGGATTGAGTGGCAGAAAACAACTCCACACTCCCCACAACAGAATGGCGTCGCAGAGAGAGCGAATCGCACAATCCTTAACATGGTGCGATCCATGTTGAGCGACGC
>SZWC01003253.1:39145-61388 GCA_023375785.1 Penium margaritaceum
TAGAGGCAGGGGCCCGGGTTCAAGTCCCACAAGATGAAATTCTGCCCTGCCTCAAGGGAGGTGGAAAATAGATGCCAGGAAGCTAGCTCAACCTCTAGAGTTCCTCTTTAAGTTTCTAGAAGGCCAGGTGAGGGTCCAGGAAGGTGGCACACCTTCTAGAAGGGGTGACTTGTCCTACAAGGCATCTAGAGGTGTCTTGGTCTTCTGGACACCTTCCCTCCTACTAGAAGCAAGCTGAGGAATCTAGGAAGGGGCAGAAGCTTCTAGAGGAGGGAAGGGATGCCTTCCTAGGTGGGAAAAGGACAGCCTACCAAGGAGCACTCTAGAAGCCATAGAATCTGCTAGGAAGCTCCAAATCTGGCATGCTTTGGTGTTCTGGAAAGCTTAGATCAGTGGCTATAAAATTCCACTGCTTGTGAGCCTTGATCAAGTGTTCATTCCCAGTCAATTGAGGACAAAACTATTGCCTCACTCTCTGACCAGATTTTGCCATCCTTGGAACCAGTTGCCTCCATAGTTTCAGTCTCTCCAAAAACAGTTGGTGCTGTGAACCAGCCACTGCTAGGGACCCTCCAGGGTGCACACTCACCCTCAGGCCAACACATTATGACTGCACGACTGTCCTTGCAACGTGCAGATTCTGGTATGGTCCAGTTTTCACGAAAAACGGATGACGTCCAGGTTTGGGGCTGTCGGTCATCTGGCAAGGCTCACCGAGAAAACCCCACAGGCAAGAGAATAGTGCATTTTCCTCAATGGTTAGTAAACTGGGCAACAAGCCTCACAGAGGTGAGGGCCTAGGTTAGTGTGGGAGGGCTCACCAAACCTTATTCTTGCTGTCAACTCAGATATTACTCACTTTCAGCTACAGCTTTGGCGGTAAGTTTTGAGTGCAAGTTTTCCATCTCACAGTTGAGTACCCACCGTCGCTCAGGTGCTAAGTCTGGACGCAGCAGGCCACGTACTTCAGTCCAAGTGCGTGAGGCGGCAGAACATTGTCTTGTCCAGACTATCGCAGCATTGTTTCCTTTGTGGTATCAGAGCCAGAACGTAGCAGATGTAGCAGACTAAGCAGCAGCAGCGGAGTACAGGTGCCACTCAATGTTGGCAAACCCCAATATACGCCAGTCCATGTTTCTGGAAGAGCAAAGGGGTCGAAGCATTGGATTTGGAGTCAATGCATCTACCCTTGGGGAATCCCAAGAGATGAAAGAGTCGCAAAGATTCGGGTCACCAAAAACACGCAAAATATGTCCTAGCAGCACTCTTGATAGTCATTGTCAGATTTCCACCAAATGTTTGTGCTATGAAGCACATCATTCATCATTCATTGGACCCATTTTTCTCTAAAATCAAATTGCTCATTAAACATGTCATGATTCAGTTTTGCATGTCATTTTCCAATGGAAAAGAAAGCAATAAGTCAGTAGATGAAAGACAGTTTTTCCTCGTCTGAGGAGTCAAGTTTCTCATGCATTGCATGTCTATCGCCCATGTCGCCAAAGCATCTTTCCTCCTTTCCCCTTCCTCTTCTTGGCTGCTGCCTTCTTCTTCTCTTCTACGACAAGTCCTGCACGCCATGCCACTCTCGCCTTCTCCACCATGTCCGCCCTCTCCTTTGCTGCGCTTGCAGCCGATTGGGCCGCCGATCCCACCGTCTCAACCTCGTTGTGCTGACATGGGTGGCGACCATAAACGCCATTTATGTCCAATCGCCCCGAATGCACACACTTGATAATGAGTGTACAAAACTGAAACATATGGTGAGGATCCTTCCAAGAAGAAAACCTAGACAGTTGACAATGTTCCTATAAATTTCTTGCTACAATCATGTACACTATAACGTCTATGTACATGACTACAACAATTTCATGGAACTATCTTGCAAACTGGATTTTCTTCCAGTTACAGATCCTAAGATATCTGTTTCAATTCACTTAAACAAATGTTTTCCTACAACTGAACCTACCTTTGTACTTTCTGAAATATAATGTTATTTCTGTAGAATAGAAATAGACGTATATATGTCCTTGGTTCTGTTCATGCCTGTCGCGGAAACGCTTCGTCCAAATGGGTGACCATGCGCTTGAGCAGCAGGTAACATTGTCAAGCAGGAAGTCCCCCTCTCCCGCTTCCTATCTAGAATTGTATCAGGGAGATGTGTTGGGTAGTGTATCTGGAGGGGGGTCGATTTAGTACACAAGTGTACAAGTACACTTGTGTACAATTTTGAGCGCATGTGAGATACACCCCCCAATACACTCCTCCAATACACAAGCGCATTTGGAGGGGGGGGGGTGGACTTCCGATCCGTTGGATTTTTTGCAAGGTGTCCACATTGCATGAGCAGTCAAAGCAGGTTTTGAATTTTCTACTCTTCCTAAAAACGTCGGATGATAGCGATCGACAATGACAATCAACTTTCGCCTATTACAAGAAAGATACACATGTGTATTCTTGTGGTGGTCTACCCACTAAACTTGCCAATACACTCACCAGATACACTTTTCACATTTGAGGAGAGGGGGGGGAGGGGGGATGTCGTCGTCACCCCCTTCCCCCCCTCCCTCCCCCCCCCTCGAAGTCAAAGTGTATTGGGAGGATGTATTGGGTAGTGTATTTGGAGGGGGGTCAACTTAGTACACAAGTGTACAAACACACTTGTGTCCAATTTTGAGTGCATGCGAGATACACCCCCCAATATACTCGAGATGACTTGGGGGGGAGGGGGGAGTACTACCAGTGGGGGCACCGTTTCATAGCTCAAAAAGTCTCCAAAGGTTAATGATGCACGTAAACAAGCATTTACATTTTGTATTTCTGAATACCGTCAAGATATCCATATCAACGCTCCGTATCTACTTTCATGTCTTTACAAAAGAATACACATGTGTATCGTTTCGGTTTTCTATCCGCTACACTTACCAATACACTCGCCAGATACACTTCACAGTTTTCAGGGGGTGGGGACAGCTCGTCCCCCCCCCCTCCTCTTCCGAAGTCGAAGTGTATTGGGGAAGTATGTTGGGTTGTGTATCTGGAGGAGGGTCAACGTTGTACACAAGTGTACAAATACACGTGTGTACATTTTTTAGCGTATGCAAGATACACCCCTCAATACACTCCCACAATACACTCACGGTATCTGGGGAGGGGGGTGGATAACCCATCAGGATGCCATTTCATTGCTCGCGAAGTACCCATAGTGAATGATGCACGTAAACAAGTAGTAATTATTTGATTTTCTGAATACCGTCAAGATATCCATATTAGTATTCCGTATCTTCCTTCATGTCTTTGCAAAAGAATATACTTGTGTATTCTTTCGGTGGTCTATCGGCTACACTTACTGATACACTTGCCAGATACACTGCTCAGTTTTGAGGGGGGGTGGGGACAACCCATCCCCCCTACCCCCCCCCCCCCCCCGGGAAGTCGAAGTGTATTGGGGGAGGGTATTGGGTTGTGTATCTGGAGGGAGGCCGACTTTGTACACAAGTGTACAAATACACTTGCGTACATTTTTTAGCGTATGCAAGATACATCCCCCGATACACTCCCTCAATACACTCGTGGTGTATGGGGAGGGGGGGGGGGAGGGGGGGGACTACCCGTCGGGGTGCCACAAGTGTACAAATACACTTGCGTACATTTTTTAGCGTATGCAAGATACATCCCCCGATACACTCCCTCAATACACTCGTGGTGTATGGGGAGGGGGGGGGGGAGGGGGGGGACTACCCGTCGGGGTGCCACAAGTGTACAAATACACTTGCGTACATTTTTTAGCGTATGCAAGATACATCCCCCGATACACTCCCTCAATACACTCGTGGTGTATGGGGAGGGGGGGGGGGAGGGGGGGGACTACCCGTCGGGGTGCCACAAGTGTACAAATACACTTGCGTACATTTTTTAGCGTATGCAAGATACATCCCCCGATACACTCCCTCAATACACTCGTGGTGTATGGGGAGGGGGGGGGGGGGGGGGGGGAGGGAGGAGGGGGACTACCCGTCGGGGCACCGTTTCATAGCTCACAAAGTGCCCATAGTGAATTCTGCGCGTAAATAAGTTGTTGCTAATTGCTTTTCTGAATACCGTCAAGATACCCAGATCAACGCTCTGCATTTACTATCATGACTTTACAAAAGAATACACTTGTGTATTCTTTTTGCTGTTTATCTGATACATTTACTTGCTAGATACACTTCATAGTTTTTATAGGAGGGGGTGGGGACAACTTGCCCACCCCCCTCCCAACAAAGTCGAAGTGTATTGGGGTGGGGTGTATCGGATAGGGTATCTGGAGGGGGTTTGATTTTGTACACAAATGTACAAATACATTCGTGTACCTTCTTTAGCATATGAAAGATACACCCTATAATGCACTCCCCCAGTACACTTCCGATGTTTGGGGGGGGGACAATGGACTCCAAGCAAATTACGCTCGCAGCACTTGCGAATTTTCAGAAAAATAACTGCATGTCCTATTCGCCTGCAAAGACTGAACTCTATTCCGTCTCTAGATCTTGATCACATACTATGTAGGAATAATACACCCTTAAGATATTTATAGGAAAAAACTAGGTGACCTTAAAGTCATGGAATATATCTTTAAATTAACAGAGAATAATAAGTTAGAATTCACCATAAATGATAATGATGTGCTCTAAAAACATAGATACGTTTGTTCACTAATAAACTAGTGATGTAATATGTGTAAACATGTTAGTAAACTTCCAAGAAGTGAAGACAATGGAGGATTAGTATACATAGGTCACAAAGTGTATAAAGGAGGGGTGATTAACCATAACTCATAAATGCGAGACTCCACAAGAGTCTGGTCCTCCACCTCCTCCTCCATTTCATCGTCCCTCATGCCCTCCTCATCCTCCAAGTCTGCCCCGACGTCAATGTCGTCATCAAACCAGTCCTTGTCCTCGTCCTCGTCCACCTCCTCCTCATCTCCCTTGTCTGCCTCCTCGTTCCCCTCACCACCTTCACCCCCGCCCTTACCACAAGCATTACCCTCCCCACCAACCTCACCCACGCCCTTCAATCGAGCCTCACCTTCGCCACCACCCTCACCCGCGCCGCCGCCGGCACCCTCCTCCCCCAGTGTTTGCATAAGTGCCAATACCAGGGGAGCCTCATCCTTGGTCTCCACGAAGTCCAGCCCATCCTTCTCCACCTCTCCTCCAAGCACTTCCCCCTTCTCTGAAATCACCTCCTACCCCTTCTCCTCAATGTGCCCATCAGCCTCATTCTTGGACACCTCCTTCTCCATGGCTGCAGCTAGATCCCAGGCCACGTTGCGGCCCTCCTTTACACACATCTTTGCCACCTCAATGAGCTTGAGGAGCACCTCCTCTTGGCAAAAAGACAACGCTAGTGCTCTGTTCTCCATGAGCTTGACAATGACGGTTTGGTACTCCTTATTGGCTTTCATGTCAGTGTTTCATCGACATTTGGTACGTTGTGGGAGTGCCTGTGGGAGGGAAGGAGTTGAGGACTTGTGCGGTGGAGGAGCCGATACTGGTGGATGTACCCGCGACATCTCCTCCCTCCTCCTCTTCATCGTCATCACCCTCTCCCTCACTTCCACTTGCACACCCATCTCCAACTTCTTGTCAATCTCCGCCCTCATCTTTTTACACTCCATGCACGCCAAACGCCCTCTCCATAGCTTCCCCTTGCCCTAAAAAGGCGCCTTGTCAAACAGGATGAAATCCGCCGGCACCTCAATGACGAGCCTCTTGAGGAGCCTCCATATCTCAGGTGGAGGGACCTTGCACTTCATAATGTTGGGACAGGTGTGGGCAAAGTGTTGCTCAATGCGGTTGTGTCTCCCTCCAAAAGCACTTCCGCAGGAGCCACATTGGAAACCGGCCTTGTTCGCCTTCATCAGATATGGCAAGCAAAATTGAGTAAATCTCCTCGTCACAACCTCCACCGTCATCAAGCCCTTCTCCTTAGGTGCCATTGTCCCCAACCCTAATTCTTCACCAACTGTTGGGGATGACGTAGTTTTTGTTTCTTTGAGCCTCTGTCCCACACCCTTTTTGGGGGGGTTTTGCCGGTGCGCCTGTCGTTGTCTCTGTCACTGTCTCCTGTCTGTCTGCATGCGCAATGCAAAAGAAAAAGAGCATGGGCCTCCAACTGCCATGGCCAATGCATTTGGCCGTGGCAGTGGACCGTCGCTCCTTGTACTCTTGTTTTTCCTCTCCGCCGATCGCTTGCCTGTCTTGCCAGCGATCGATCTGCAGGTGAGAAAAAAGAACGCATCGACAGGACGCGGACTGCAGGAGCTGCCTGCACGTCAAGACGTGCAGGCAGCTCCTACCGTCCACGTCACTCTTGAGCTGCCTGCAGGAGCCCAACACAAAGAAAACCCCCCTCCCACCCACCAGTTAGCGAAGCAAACTGGTGGGGGGGGGGGGGGGGGGGACACTTTTTTGCATTCGGCCGTTGCGGGTCTCCCCCCCACCTGACGGCTGGGGAGAAGCGCGCCATGCACTCCCCAATAGTGTCGACAATAGCGTCAACATTGAGCCAACGCTGTCATCGCATCGATGCCAATGCTTAGCCTAAGTCTCGGACGTCGACTCCAACATGGCCGCCAGTGCAAGGGAAAGTCTGCCGGATTTATCTTGGCAAAGCTAGTCTCGCCTGGTGGCAGCTTCAAAACGCTTCCGTCGCGGGAAAAATGCTGCCAACATTTTCTTCGCGGAATTCACCCCACGGCAGTGGTAGTGTAGGCGGTCACACGGCCAACGCAAAACTGCACAACGCCAATGGTGGAGCCGAGTCACGTGGCGACGGCACCACCACATAACAAGGAAGTGTCCTCACTACTTTCCAAATTTTTACTTCAGCTCCCCCTCCTCCTCTTTAGTTTTTTTAACCCGGTGCAATCTCCCTGTCGGGTGCAGCCACGTTAGTAGCTACAAAATCAGCCCCTGCCACATCAGGAAACCGGCGAGAGCCTGCCAGAGAAAAAAAAAATCAATCTCGCTCGCTGTCAGCCATGCGGCAGGAGCAGCAACCAGGCAGCAGGATCAGGGCACAACAGCAGCAGGGTGTAACAGCAGCAGCACCAGTAGCAGTAGCAGTAGCAGTAGCAGCCGTGTAGCCGCTACAGCAGCTAATAGCAGCATCTGCAACATCGCGACACCAAAGGCGCAGCAGCAGCAACAACAATAGTAGCAGCGGCAATAGCAGCAACTGTAGCACCATTAGCAGCAGCAGTAGTAGCAACAGGACACACAGTAGTAGCAACAGAAACAACTACAACAGCAGCCCCCAGCGAGTGCCAGCAACAGCGTCGCGCGGCGGCACCGGCAGCTCCACGGCGACTGTTCTGTTTTGTAGCTTCTGCGGTGGCAGAAGCTGCGCAGGCTTCCGCGCACCTCCGACGGGCTACCGGTCACCAACCATCACCAGGAAAAAAAAATGCAGATCAGCAAATTCCCCGAACGGGGCAACTGATAACTTGTGGGGTGTTTTTGGAAGAAGAAAAAAAAACAACAACAAAACGGTCATTTTTTCTCCTTGTTTCAAATTTTCTATAAATGTGCTTAGTGATTTTTTGGAAAACTTTCGCCATCCCTCAGTAGCAGACAATCTTAGGCAAGTCCACCGTCTGGTAGCATGGCAAAACGTGGTACTGCTGGTGCGATGCAGTCAACCTCTATCCATGCAACGCCGCCATTCGACCCGGTTGCCTCTCTTCAGCAACAGGTTGACGACTTGCGCAACCTCATAGCCACATTAGAATCAGCCTAGACAATTACATCCATTCAGTCACCTCTCCCTCGCCAGGTTGGTCTGACGATCTCAGCTGCAGTACAGTCAATAGCTTAGCAGCAACAATAACAGCAGTCTGTCTCCAGTGTCCTAAGGTCTCTAGCCAGTTCAAATTCCTTGGGCCCGCCTAAAGTGTGAGAGTCTTTGGCCCTACTACACCCTAAAGTACTACTCCTCCATTCCTGAGGAGTTGTTCGACACAGGCCGTGCAGTTAGGGCCCTCCTCTTCGCCACACCAGAGAGTGATCTCTCTGACCTTGAGCCCTTCAACGGCGATCCTACTGCCGTCACCAACTCTCACGGGGGTAAGGACTCCCGTGAGGCCTGAATTACCCTTACACGTCCCCACCGTCCTTTTGGCCAGGCCGTCGTCAGTCGCCTTCTGAGGAGTTTCAATGCCCTGAATATGGGTGACTCAGAGTCTCTCACCACCTATTGGCACCGCGCACAGGATGTTCTCCGTCGGCTCGTCAAGGCCAGGCCACTTCCGCTAGCCACTCTTCTCACCATCAAGAATGGTGCAAATCCTGACTACGCAAAGATCCACGTTGACTTTGACCTCCAGATCTTGGAGACCATGGCGTCCCACGAAACTCTGATCTCCTGGCTTTATTCCTCGTTTTTGGTCTGGGAGGAGGCGATTCACGAAACTCATCGTCAGCGTGGAGACACAGAGGCATTAGCAGCAGTCAGCTCTGCCTCTCCTACGCCTTTGTTGATTGGGACCCCTGGTGCCACCAAAGCCATGTGTGGTGCTAGCCACGACAAGGGGGAACGAGGGAAGAAGGGGAAGGGCAAGACACGGCAGCCGTCCGACAACAGCTCCTCTCGTAGCAACTCTCTACTCTGCCACAACCGTGCCAAGCCGGATCATTCCTTGTACACATGCCCAGTACCCACTAACGAGTTGTGCGTCGTCAGTGCCATGCATTACAAGCATAAGCAGTGCCTTGATATTGCTGCAACTACTACCGCCTCTCCCGTTGGCACTTCCTCCACTTCATTAGCAGCAGTCTCCTCCATCGGCACTACAGCAGTCATGACTACATATTTGATTCACTTCGTGCCTTCTGTCAGACCTATTGCTGTAGGGACTCTGTATGCAGCGTGGTCACCCCCACTATCGCGGCTCAGCTACACCGCAGCGCCTCTCTCCGACATGGCCACATTGCATTACATCCAGACTCTTGGGCCCTCTGCTTGCGAGCGCCAGCTGGAGCAGTTCATTACGCACTGCCTCGACATCCCTCCTCGTCATCCCCACAAAAGTACGAGTTGAATGTCTGCTAGTCATGAGGTCAGAAACAGGTGTGAGACTGAGACTGATCTTCGCAACGATCCCCTGTGCATGACCGCTGTGTTCCTACTCCCCTCTTGATGATGTTGTGTGGCTTGGTGATTGGCAAACATGCTTTGGGTCTCCGTCTCATGTGCAGCGCCCGTTGCCCACGTCATGTCAAGTCGCTTAGTGCGATGTTACAACATCTTTCCAGATCCTGATGCCACCTGGATCATCGATTCCAATGTTCTGCATCACATGACTTCTTGTCGATTGGTGTTCAGTATGCTTGTCCTGGTTGGCAAATTTTAGAGTGTTCAGACTGGATCCGGTCAGGTACTTCTTGTTCGTGGTGTTGGTGTTGTCTGCTTTCGGGGTCCGTGTGGCGACGTCTATGTCTCTGATGTGTTGTATGTGCCTGGCCTTGACCTCAGTCTTCTGTCTGTCATGTACCTTGAATGCATGAGCATGGATGCTCTGCATTGTATTGGAATTAGTAGAGTCACTCTTTGCCCGTCTGGTCATGTGATGTTGCATTCGGAGTCTTCTGATGACTTGTGGTATGTCACTCATTTGTCTTCTATGTCCTCGCCCCTATCTTTCGATGGTGCGCATGTGTTTGTCACGAGCACTCCATCCATGCAGCATACTCACCTCATTCACCATTACCTGTGCCATGTACACATCTCTGCCATTCAGAGCATGTTTTGCACGGAGCGTACCCTTGGCCTCGTTCCAGCTACCTTTAAGTTGCCTTGCAAAACTCAATGCATCTACTACACTCACGGCAATATGCACATGTCATCTTCTCCTGTCTCCTCTTCCCGCGCCTCCCATCCTCTTAAGGTGGTCCATTCAGACCTCATGGGTCCCTTACCTGTCGAGTTTGTTGCGGAGCGTGGTCGTTCCGTTCTTACCCTCACTACTGACTCATCTTGCTTTTGATGGGTGTTTTGCCTCCAACAAAAGAGCAATGCAGCGGGTGCAATTCGTGATTGGCTCCTAGCCACAGAGCACGAGTGTGGTCGTCCCCTTGGTCGCTTTAGTTCTGACCAAGGTGGTGAGTTCATGAGGGAGGCAGAGGCTTTTCTCAGGAGTAATGGCGTCGGACATAAGACGTCTGCCCCCTATGCCCCGGAGAAGTACTGTGTCTCTGAATGCTAGAACCACACCATGGCTGATGCGGTTTGCACTATGCGCATTGAGTCCAGCCTATCCGAGAGCTTCTTCTTCAAGGCCATGTCGTACATGACCTGGGTTTGGAATAGAGTTCCTCACCTTACCTCGCCCCATCCTGTCACTCCCTACTAGTATTGGTGTAGACAGCACATAGATCTTTGTCCTACTCGCGTCTGGGGTTGTGTTGCCAATGTCCGGCTCCTAGAAGACCAGCGGGACCACAAGCTAGCTGACTTCTTGACCAGGATTGTCAAGCATGCATCATTGAAAGGGCTGTTAATTTGGTTGGTCTACATTCGTGAGTGTATTGTCTTGCATCTGTTAGCTCCCTTACCCTGTTCTACCTCATGTATGCCCTCACTCTTCATGTGGCTTGTTAGACTGTGGGGGCATGAGACCATGGGCGGGCGCGGCTTGTGTTGTGCACTGTTGATGTATGACCTCTACACGTGTATGTACACTGGTGCCCATGGGTCATGGGGGAATGTTGTGATTTGCGTGTGCACTGCCTCACTGATTTGTGACATGACCTCTTGGCTGGTGTACATGCTCGTGTAGATGACTGACTCGGCGGACTTTGATGACGGCGGACGCTGAGCGATGGAGGTGTCGTCGTATCCTTTTGAGAGACGTGGCTCCCCTCTCCCACATAGTAGCAGTGCGCACCCAGCTCCATTGATAGCAGCCACCGGCGCTCATGCCACCGACAGTCATCGACGATTGCCCCTTGTCGTATATCTTCTGCCTAGTCTTAGGCAGCCATAGCTCTTGTGTCTGGTTTTTCTAGCTGATTTTGAATGCACGACTGCGTTTGCAGGGTGCATATTTTGGTATTCACCAGTTTTCAGGAAAATCCAAAGACGCTCCAGTTTGGAGCAGTCGGTCCTCTGGCAGGGCTCACCGAGAAAACCTCATAGGCCACAAAAAGTGCATTTTTTTCATTGGTTGGTAGATTGAGTAACAAGCCTCACGGAGGTGAGGGCAAGGTTAGTGTGGGAGGGGTCTCTCACCAAACCTTATTCTTGCTGTGAGTAGAGTTATTACTCACTTTCAGCTAAAGCTTTGGCACTAAGTCAGGAGTGCAAGTTTTCCCTCTCACAGCCAAGTAGCCAACGCTGCTCAGAGGCTAAGTCTAGACGCAACAAGCCACGCACTTCACTCCAAGTGCGTGAGGCGGCAGAAAAGTATCTTGTCTAGACTAGTGCAACATCGTTTCATTTTCTCCCATCTCCTCTAAAAAGAAGGCTCAAATTTCAACTTTCACCCATAGTTCACATTCTTTTATTCACGATTCCACATGTGCAACTTTTGTAATCCTCTTCATGTCTCCAATCTCCTCCCAAGGTGTGCATTTTCCAAATTGTACATCTTGGAGGAACCATTAGACGGTTAACGCAGTGGCACTCGACCCACCGCTTGCTCCATCGAGGATGCAAGGAGCACCTTTGCTCTTGTGGAGTTGTTGTAAACTCATGAATTCAAGAAGGCATGCCGTGGGAACAGAATAGGTGGAGTACTTGTGTTAAAGTAGATTTTCAGAGGTATTCCTCACACATGGCCTGAAGTTAGGGCACACATGGACATCTTGAAATAATTATTTTAAGCGAAAGTCAAAGTCAGTTTGATATTCCACATTGTGTTTCTTGCCATTGAATAAAAGCCTCGAAATGTTGGACACCTGTTGTCCTGAGAAATTGTTCAGAAGCTTCCTAACCTTGTTGCTAATAACGTAGTGACACTGTCCAGTCAACTAGCGCACTAGCAGGCAAGCAGGTGCAAGAAACAACAACGGTCAGGCTAGGGAGAAGCCTAAGGTCTCATAAGCTCCAATAGCTTAGTCATGCAGAGAGAAATGACAAGTGACAAGAACACAGCATAAATACATGCCGTGGCACACGTTGGGTGTCGCACGCGGTCGTGTCAGTTTGTCCTAAAACCGGCCCAAAATCATTGTTTTGCCCGTACCTCAGCACCCAGGCATCCAAACGCAACACTGTCTTTAGCCAGACACTACGACTGGTCACATGCACAGGTCCCGCATCAATCAGGGGAAAGACAATGCAAAACATGCAAATCGGGCTCAAAAGCCAGTCCACCAAGAAAACTCTAGCGTCCACAGAAATTGGAGAGCATCCTAGCAAGCACCCGGGACATTGTGGCAGCTGACTACAAACTACTGGTAGGTGGAGTCACCATCCGTCGATGCTCCGGTGCCAGCTGGGTCCGCATTAGGGATGTACACGAGCATGGACACGGACGAGTGGTCAAAGTAAGTTGTACAAACAGATGGGGACGACTCACATCAGACACTCCTCCATCACCCAATGGTACGCATGTCCATACACGTGCACAACTGACACAAGTGTGCAACAACATGCTCAACAGTCCATGCTCACACACCCCACTCCCAGCCACTCTCAACCAAGGGACAAACCCCGAAAAAACGAATGATTACCATAATTTTTTCGCACGTAAGTGCCTTGGTCAAGAAGTGAGCCCGCTGCATGTGTGTGCCGACCCGAATGACAGAGATCACCTGTCGCTCTACAAGATCACGCAGAAAGTGATTCTCAGCAGCAATGTGCTTTGTGCATGCATAAAACACACTAGAATTCCCTATACTAGCATGAGCACTTTGGTTTTCACAGCGCAGAACAACGCAAGGCACAGATAGACGCAACTCACAAAATAGACGCTACAGCCACATCGCCTCAGTAGTCCCAGCCCCTAGGGCAACATACTCTCCCTTTGATGAGCTACGTGCGATGCAACCCTATTTGCCGCTGCACCACGACTCAACAGTGCCACCTAGCAGGAACACGTAGCCTGTCCACCTGCGCCCATCAGGACTCTACGCCCAGTCATTGTCTGTGTAGCCGTGGACTACCACCAAACATTGCCAATGAAAGCACAACGCGAGGTACGGTGTGGAGACCAAGTATTGCACCACTTGCATAGCCGCGTGAATGGCTCTCGCTAGAGGACACTGTGCAAATTGCACAAGGAGGTTGACCACGAATGTAAGTTTGGGTCGTGTGGTAGTGGCTAACTACATCAAAGAGCCAATCATGTGCAAGTAAAGAATCACGTCCACCGTCGTCCCCAGCTCTGCTGGGTCATCTACCTTCAGAGCATTGTGCCGGTACGGTGTGATGGGGGTCGAGGTTGAGGGAACTACACCAAGAAGGTCAGCAAACTGCTCCCCCACAACCCAGGCGTAACGTGCCTCATGCAACACGAGTGACCACCGCTGACGATCACGTACGATCTCCATCCCGAGAAGTACAGCTGCAGGACCAAGGTCTTTCATCCTGTAGGCTGCCTGACGGACTGCCTTGGCCTCCTTCACGGCCTCCATAATAGGAGACAAAATCAGAAGGTCATCCACGTAGACTAGGATGGCAGTGAAGCTCTCAATTGTCCGTCTAAAAAAAAAGAGGAATGGGTCAGCATCACTCTGCACGTAAGCGGCACCTGTCAGTGTGTGCTAGTGATCTCCAAGTTCTAGCACCTGGGTGACTATTTTGAGCCATACAAGGCCTTGCGCAAGCGCCAGACCTTGTCACCAACCTCAAATCCAGGTGATTGAACCATTTGTATCTCCTCCTCTAAGGTGGCGTGGAGGAACGTTGTGTTCACATCCATCTGGTGTAGCTCCCAGGCGTGGTGAGCAACGACCCGCACAAAGTGCAAGAGGTGGTCATGCGACCAATGGGTGTGAAGGTGTCTGTGAAATCTACACCCTTAACCTACAAGAATCCCTTGATATCAAGTAAGCCTTGTAACGATCCAGTGTGCCATCAGGCTTCACCTTCTTGCAAAAGATCCACTTGCCATGTACAGCCTTCCGCCCAGGAGGGAGGTCGACAACCTCTTCGACCTCGTGCTCACGGATGGCTCTCAACCGATCCTCACAAGCAGCACGCCAAAACTCTACATCCTGAGCTGAGAGTAATTCCTTCAATGTGCCTTGATCATGTGTTGTCGAGGGAGAGCTCCGGGTGGCTAAGACACATGCCTCCGGAATCGGTCTGACCACGACAAGGTCAGCTGTGGCGTCGCAAGCGGTTGAGAACTCGTTGGAGGCCAACTCGTGGCCAACAGGACATGTCGAACACACCTCAGTGTAGTCTGCCTGGAAACTCAAGCCAAGGGCCTTCATGCCAGACTCGCCACTCTAAACATTACGATTAAGACGTCTAGGCACAAAGTCAATAGTCCACTGTGCCCTAGAGGCCAATGCCCGGAGACGACCACCGAGCTCACAGGTCTTGCTTGTTGCAGAGGTACTCTCCTTAAGTTACGGAGAAGGCTGTTAGGCCGTAGCCACAGGGGAAAAAGGTGGAAGCACTGGAGTGGGTGTGACGGAGGGAACTGACACTGGCATGGGTAGTAGCGCCAGAGGGGACCGACACTGGCACGGGACCAGATGTGCCAGAGGAGACCAACACTGGCACGGGATCAGGTGAGGCAGAGGGGTCTAGCACGGGCACATGACCAGGTGTGTCAGAGGGGACCGACACTGGCACGGGATCGGCTCTACCAGAGGGGTCTGACACCGAGACGGGATCAAGTGGGCCAGAGGGGACTGATGAGGCTACTGGACCCACAGCAACCGTGGCCGGATCGTCCGCAGTCGGAGACTAGACTGCAGGTGAGGACTCCCGGACGAACTCATCCGCAGGACTAGACTCCCCCATTCGACGGGAGGCCACACAAGTAGGAACGTGGTTGGCGGCCAGCGACAGAATACTGGGAAAGTCGTAGTAGGTGAGAGCCTCAAAGAAGAGAGCATCTCGAGACTCGGCAATGCGATGCGAGCAAGGTCCCAAAAGCACCAGGCCTTAGACCGCGGGGAGATACCGTGGAAGGTACACATGCATCCCCGAGGTGAGACCTTGGACCCCTGCTAGTCCTCGGTGTACCAGACATAGGCAAGGGACCTTCAAACGCGGGCGAAACGGAGACCAGCACGATGGCCAAACCACAACTTGTACATCATGACATGGTCTAGAAGCCAACCATACGGCAAGCAATTCCACACCTACATCATGTAGGAGAACCCTCAAAGGCAAAGGACTCCAGAAGACTGTACTTAGGCCGCATAGCACAAACCGCATCCTCCGTGGTACGGTTCCAACGCTTAGACACACCGTTCTACTATGGTGTAGCAAGGGCATAGAGCTGGCAAAAAATATCGTGCTATGCAGAGTAGGCATCCATCTTGCCTAAGAACTCGCCACCACTATCCAAGCGGAACCTGTGCAGTGTGTGATGATACTGACCCTCAGCCACAGGCAGACCGCCAGCACAGCATCGCACATATGGCGGAGGCTATAGACCCACCGCATCCAGGTGAAGTCATCGGTCAGGGTGAGAACATATCGACTCCCATTTGAGAGGGACTCGACTGGGAGAGGATCGAGAAGGTCCAAGTGGACCAACTTTAGTGGACGCAGTACCCAGGAGGAGTTCCGGTAAAACCAGCGATGCATCTTACCCTGGGCGCAAAAACAACAATCGGTCTTAGACAGGTTCTTAAAGGAAGCCGCGTCAAGACCGAGGGCTGGCTAAGTTCAAATGAGCTTGGACATAGTGTCCGCGCTCACATGGCAGAGGCGACGATGTAACAAACACTGGTGCTCAGGGGAGAGAACACTACTGAAAAACACATGTGCAGAAGAGAGAGGAGCAAAAATAGAGGGAATGCAACGAGACACATGATAGAAGTCATCAACAACATAGGCACGAAGCACGATGGCACGTGTGTCAAGAATAGTCACTGTGGCAATGTCAGCAGACTGCTCAATAGTGAGACGCATCCTGGAGCATGCACAAATAGAGAGCAGGCTGAGCTCAAGAGTATGGACAAGGAGCACATCAGAAATGCACAAGGGTCCAGACGGACCATCAAGCCGCACAACCCCAACTCCCTGCACAGGCAACGACTGACCAGACCCTTTACGAAAGGACCGAACTGACACAACGGACCAAGCACAACGAAGTCACTACGACGACAAGTCATGTGATGAGGGGCACCAGAGCCAATGATCTAGGTGCCACTTGGCTCACGACCAGTCTTCGACACTGAGAAACATGCCACAGAACACTCTACCTTTGTTGGACGTGTAGTAGAGGACTGGGGACAATGACGAACAGCACGGATCTGTGACTTTTCAAGCTTGTCGGTATTGTCAGGGTCATCCTCATCGCAAGCTGACTGAGCTCCACCACAAGCATCACGACAAACAATAGACAAAGTAAGACAAGCTGTCTCAAGACCACTCGGCTCTGACAACACATTCGTACCTCCCTCAATACAAAGCGCCACCAGTAGACATATCTCCACTATCGTACGATCTCGAGGGTCCATATCACCGCTACTGCCTCATGAAATGGATGCGCCTGCTGCAGTCGTGGTCGCGGCGCGCCCCGTCCGTGTGTCACTCGATGGAATCCGTTGCATGGGTGCCACTAAAGGTCGCGCATGATCCGAGTCCAGTCGAGGGACTGCTCACACTCCGTGCAGCAATAAGCACCTCCACAGTTGTAGCAATGGATAGAACATCCACTGCCACTACTCGCCGGCTGTTACTGGTGTTGCTACTGTCCCTTCCCGCGTCGCTTCTTTCCCTTCTTCCCCTGTGAGGCCGATGTAATGCCCTGAGTGTGGCCGCTCGGGGTAGAAGAGGATGAGGAGGAAGCGCTACAGGTGGGACTGGTCAGCAGGAACAGAGGGGTAGGAGGGGTCACCGTCACTACTGCAACTAGTGGACTTTGTTAAAGGGCGATGGCAGCCTCATGAGCCGATGTGGCCTCGAGCAAGTAGCGATGGGTCCAAGGAAGCAGTTGTAGTGGCTCTGACAACTCAAAGAGAGCCACACGGTCAAAGCTCGTAAAGAGCTTCAGATGGTCCAAGTGCGCCCCCATCATAATAGTGTCAAGTGCCCACAACTGTGTCCCGCCACCGGTCCCACGTTGCGTGTAAAGGCGCATCGCGCGCCTCCTGTAGTCAACTGTAAGCTCCGTGGGATCCTGACGAAGGTAGTGAAACTCGCGTATTCGGGTCATCCTCGTGGCATGGATCTCTACAGCGAGACGTGTCAGGGCTAGCTCCCAGCCCTGATGCGAATCCGCTCTAGTCCCGGTCCCGGTCTCACCGAGGAAGGGTTGGAAGTCGACCACAGTCTCTCGCGAGATGGCGTAAGGGAAACCGCACATCGCTTTCACTGTTGTCCGGACATCGTGAGCGTCGCGGGTCAGGTACTGGCTGTGGTAGTAAGGTCAGACGCCCTCAGAATCGGCCCTCCTCATGCAAAACACGCTCTTCCAACAATTGAAGCCCTTGTCGCTGTCATAACGGGGTGGAGGTTGCTAAATGTCCTTCGATCGTCGCTCCGTGGGGAGGGGGACCTCTGGCTCAGGAGATGGTGGACGTGGTACAGGGAGCCCACCACTGAGAAAGTGAACATTGCTGAATGGTGTGCCTGATCATGACAGCGAGAAGGTCGCAGAGTGAGAGGCTACGACGGAAGACGTAGCTCACAGATGCGATCCTCAAGAACATAAATCTCGTGCTCGCATGTGGCATCATCTATCTCCTCCTCATCCCAAGTGCCAACCTGTGATGAGGGGTGCTAAGGCCGCGGCGTTGTGTAGGATGTAAACTATTAGAAGGGTGGTGCATTACAAGATCCTCCTTCTGGTTGCTCTGAGGCCTCTCAACGACCCCGTAGTAACTCCGCGATCTCCTGCAACTCATCAGACTGTCGCTACTACTGCTGGTGCATCTCGTCCTGCGATTGACGAAGCTCGTCAGTTGCGAGTGACTACGACCGTGGTCTCATAATGCCCGACGATGAGGAAGAGGAGGGGTCTCCTAGCCCCTTTCCCTTGTCACACACTGGCGGCATCGTAGTGCTCAATATGGGGTCAAACGTCAAAACGCTCAGAAAAAAACCAGTAATGTTTCTCGATGAATTGAAACATTGAGATAGATTAACGTTTTGAACTCCAAAATGCTGAAGTCAGCATAGTTGATGATGACATCAGCGTTTTTTTCGTTAGGGAAAAGGCTATCGCGGGGCCCGGCAAATGCCCGGGCAAGAAAGAAAATAATACCCAAACCCCCGAGTGTAACTAGGGGGTTTTTCTGTTATTGGGGGCGGTTTGCAAGATGCGGCGCACGTGTGATAGGAGAAAGGGAATCGGCAGATGCCCGGGCAAGTAAAAAATTAGAACTTATACCCCCCAGTGTAACTAGGGGGTTTTTTGGATATTGGGGGGGGCGGGGGGATTTGCAATATGCGTGTTACCCTGTCGCGAGTTTTGGAGTTCGCAGTTGCGAACTCCAAAACTCGCAACATAGTAACTTCTGACATCGGCTCGGCCGTTGTCAGAAGTCGCCGATTTTGCTCTTGATGTCGGCAGTCGCCGACCTTGAGAGCGAAGTCGAATTCCGTTTTTGGACGGAAATTCGAAAACATGGGGACCCCTGTCATGTCGTTTTCGACTATGGGCAGCGGGTATAAATCGACCGAAACCATGGGTAGCGGGCTATTTTGGACCTTTAGGACCTATTGAATCTTTTGCGTAGTGATTGCATGGTGCTTGTTAGCTGGAAGAGAGAGAACCGAGGAAAAGAAGTCTTTGCAACAGCAAGGCTGCCGTTTTGTTTCCGGGCCTGTTCATTCTGAGAAAAGAGCAGTTACACTAGATCCGTAGTGATCTCGTATTAACCAAAGATTGCCAAGTTTCAGCAGTCCTGGATTGAGAGATGTCGACTCTATTGGCTGACTGACGTGCCTTTTTCCAGAAATGGAAGGCTTGCTGACTGGTCCATCGGCCGCGATTGCGAGGCAGCACTGAAAGCTTCGGTAAACATCCGTCTTCCAAGTTTTCTACATGGTCGACGCCAGTTGCTCAAAAGTCGATCGTCTTGAGGGGCTGTCCACAACATCCGCAGGTCTCCTTGGAACCTAACTTGCAGCGAAGGCGCTTCCCTCGCAGACGGGGCATGGATCTGGCGACGCAGCGAAAAACGGAATCGATTTGTTAGAAAATTCAATGACGGAAAATACTTCCTTGGTAAGGAGACGCATGCGTCATTAGACTTGTCACGGCTGAGTGGAAGCAGTAACAGGTGCAGGTGCAGGTCCAATTCTTCAGGCCATCGATGCCCGCGGGATTTTTGCGGCGCAGAAAGAGCGCAGTACGTGCAACGGCAGCGTAAGCTGCCGCAGAACTTCCTAGACAAATGTTTAACCCCTTATAAAACAGAACAAAGTAGAAGATCAACCTCATCTCGCCAGATATCGATGGGCCCTACAAAAGTGCGTGGATGGAACAATGATTCCATTGAACGGTGCTGGTCAGTTGAGAGGCTGCAAGTCAGTTCTCAGTGAGATTGGTAGTTGGTAGCTTGAGGAGCCAATTGAAGTTTTTATACATTTCAAAGAAGTTCTTTGAGTATTTTATGCTTAGATCCATCTACCCAACATACTCAGAATGGAAGACCATCCATACCTAGATCCAAAAACACCACAATGGTTTAGAAAACGTGGCAGAAGTTACTCATAAGCTAAAACCAGCCAATACTTGGGGCCTCCAAGGATGTCTTAGATTCGTGGAAATCCAAATATTCTCCAAAAACTCAAGAAATCTTTCATACTGATAGTTTTTAAAGTCTATTATGAACAAAAAAATAGCATTGTATTATAATTAGCACTCATTGGATAATGAGCCAAAAGAATCAACACATCTTATTTTTTCTCTTTGATAGTGTTTTTGGTAGGAATACAAAAACCAAATAACTAAACGTTCTCCATCCCATAGGATAGATCAAATTCACAATCTAAGCAATTGGGAAAAATTGACGCCTAACCATAAGTCACATTTTCGTACCACATGGCCAATGGTCAACGGACAAGGTCTCTTGTTCATTAAGGAAACTCACAACTATTACTCTATTTTACTTATACTAATTTTTATCCACAATAAAATAGTTTTCTTTTATTCCCAAAGTACATGGAAGTTTCTTGCCATGCTTGAAAGATTTCTTATTCGATACAAAGCATATTAAGGAGATGATATGATTGTACCGTCAATTCATTTGACGGTACAATCGCCTTGCGCATAAACCTTTGCACTTCACCAACATAAATTGGACAACATTATGGCTAGCGATGTACTTGTTTGAGTGATTCAAGCCTTCCTCTAAGAAAAGAATGGTGGAGAATGCATAAAAAAATTGCTAGAGCCAAACCAGACGGTCTTACTTAAAATCGTTTTTCAAGAATCCACACATTCAAGACATGGTGGTACCACTTTGAATGCAAAAAATTTCTCATCCAAATTCACTACCACACACTCCCATATATTAAGAATTTGTCAAAAAGCAATTGAGTTCTTGAGCAATCAAGAACTCAATTGATGGAGTTCCTCTGACCCTACATGGAATACAACATCAAGTTTTGACTTTCAATATAAATTTTGTGGACTCTATAGGAAGCACACCACACTTGATAAGCAATTTTTATGCGTCGCAAAACAAGTAATACCCGCACATTTAGCGAGTGTGTATAAGTGGACATAAAATGTTAGGGGGGCATAACAAAAACAAGTTTTTTCTTAATTATTTTTTGTACCAAGTCCTCAAACCAAAGAGCATTGAGGATGCTACTGAAGTGGTCACTTAAATATTCTAGATGGATCATTTTGAAATAAGAACATGTTCCATAAAGCTGTGACGTACTAGAGGTTGGACATGATGAAGATTGATGTTATAAATTATGACAACATTTTCTAGTGCGATAAGTCAAGTTGAACCAAACCCTTTAATTTGATTCATGATACACCAGCACCTAAACATCCATGGTCATACATCATCAAAGACGTCATGAAGGGCTTCATAAAATTAAGGAAGTCTTACTTCATCCTGATTATAACAACAATCATGAAAAAGGGAATGGTGTGATTATTCCTGCACATAGCCCAACTACATGGCATCCCGTCCCCTATTACAAATTATTAGAAGGAACGCAAAAACATTCATCATTCTTTCATTTTTATTATTTTGCCCCCTCATCCTTGTAATGTTTAAAAATATTTTTTTTACACTCCCATGAGTTACTTGGAGGTAGGTAAAACTTTAAAAAACTACTACATGAGTAACTACTTTAAGGTTCCCAATAGGTGTCTTAGGTCTTTACACTTTAATATTGGAAACTAGGATTTTGTATTAGGATGGGTCATGAGTAAAACGTGTATGAAAAAGTTTATTACTAGCTTATGTACTACCCTTTGCATACCAAAAAAATACTTATGTCTAACTTTTGTGTTTGCTCCTCTGTGTTACTTAAAGGGGAGAGGAGGGAGAAAAGTATGTACGACTTCATTTTTTGTGCTAGTGTGCTCAATTTCAAATACAAGCGATTTGTATTGATGAAAATGTGTCTTTTTTTCTCCATTTTCCTTTTTAACCATAGTACACCATCCACTACATTTTCAAGACATTGTTTCATCCCTTTTCCATAGAACTTCCTTCCTCCCATGTAAACACTCATCTATTTTTCTACTGAAGAAAACTTATTATTCTCATTAACACAAGTTAACGCACCTACACTTAAAATGCTTTGTTTTTCCTCCCTTTCCTCTCCCTCTTCCACCTCCCATGCCCCCTTCTCTCCTTGTCAATGGTTATGTTCTAGATGGATAGTCCAAAGTGTAGTTTTCTTTCTTCCCTTGTTGTTCACCGCCCTCCTCCTCTATTCATCTCTTTTTCACCTATTTCTATCTCTGTCTATCTCTCTCTCTCTCTCTCTCACTATCTCTCTCTATGTCTATCTCTCCCTCTCTCTCTCTCTCTGACTCTCAGACCCTATCTCTCTCTTTCTCTCTCTCTCTCTCTCTCTCTCTCTCTCTCTCTCTCTCTCTCTCTCTCCCTCTCTCTCTCTCTCTCTCTCTCTCTCTCTCTCT
>SZWC01003253.1:87819-98738 GCA_023375785.1 Penium margaritaceum
CCACGTCAGCAGGAGATGCTGGCGAAGCTGCAGGAGGAGCGGTGGCAGGTAGAGGCGGACCCAAAGGCGGCGCTGGGCCACCACACACGCACTCTACGCCAAGCCTTCTTCAAAGCCTCCTACAAGCGCCGCCGCCTCGCCTCCTCCACCCCTGCCACCGGTGCCAGCTCTCCCCTGTCCCGCCCCCCGTCTTGTCCTGCCCCTTGTATTGCGGACCATGCTAGAGTTCCGACGACAAGCGCGGGCGGAGAGGGAATCGGCGCGCGGTGTGAAGGCGGCGCCCGTGAGGATGCTGCACTGTCTCGGCCAGTGCAAGCACCGCTGCAGCCTGCTTCGCCCGTGTCGTGCTCTTCTGCTGCAGCGTGCACAGCTGTGGCTGTGGCTGCTTCGACAGTCACTGCAGGCAGAGGTGCCACCGCAGACGAGTCGAGAGGTGCTTTTGTGCATGTGGGGGCCTCGGCCAATGCTGCCAGTGCCGCACCTCCGTGCTCGGCAACCCCTACATCGCACAGGATGGCCTGTGCTGATATGGCATGGCATGGATGACCTGAGGTGGTGTGGCGCAGCGAAAGGAGGAGTTGATGGGGTGGATGTGTCAAGGCCGCGAGTGCATGCGGGCAAGCATGTGTGGGGTGAGGCTGCATTGGTTTGGGATTGGCCTCCGTTGGGATGCTTTGGAAATGGGATGGTCTGTTTGTGATGGAGCATATGTGCATCTGAAGCATATGACTGGGAATGTGATTTTGTTCAATGGAAGTTTTTGTTCATGGCCTTACTTTGTGAGATGTGTACTGTCCATTCCTACTAAGGAAGAATAGTTTATTTACTAGGGAAAACAATCATGAAAGGTGCAGAGTTCGACAGTGGGGGACCATGCATACTGAATATCACAATGTCGTACCTGCGGGCACATGGAAAGTCCCAAAGTAAATCATGAGCTTTCACCACGTAAGTGGGCAATGACTTGAGCCACTTGGCTGGTCCACTTGAACTAATGTCCGACCGACAACATAGCGGAACAAGGTCAGCTTAGATGTGGTTCCGCAGCTGAGGGCTGCCCGTTCTCGCGAATGTTCATGTTGACTACTTTGCGTGTGCGGATGGTGGATGCCATCATGTTTTAGGATCATCTCAGTGTAAGTGATGATGCATGCTAGGGTAGACCACTCAACACGCACACAGCGAGAGCCACATGCGAGGCCATGACATAGAGCAAGCTCTGTTCTTGGCTCTGTAGGATGTAACTTGAAAAAAAGGAACCATTGGTTTTTCGCACATCCCTCACTTGTGCTCTTATCTGTCCTCCCGACTTGTGTACATTGGCGTGCAGATGATTGGAGGCAAGACGCGACGCTGCTGGAGTGTCGTCTGGTGGAGCCGACGCACGCTGAGGCCCACGTGCAGTTTGCAGGAGCCTCATCCCTCCAACGTGCTCAGCTCCATTGGCAGACCTCCTCGGCAGTCGTGCCGCCAGCAGTCATTGTCGCTGCATATGATGTCTACACGTGTCCAACGTCGTGTCTGACTGCACTGTTGCGTTCGCAGCGCCATACTATGCATATGGTCCAAGTTTCATGATTTTTCGGGCACTGTTGGTACCGAGGATTAGCGTAGATGCTGCCTGGGTTTTGGCAGCCATAACTCCTCACTCCATTTTTTCTAGCTGATTATGAACACACGACTGCCTTCAAAGCATGCGTATTATGGTATGGTCCAGTTTTTAAGCAAAACGGACGACGCCCGGGTTTTGGGATGTCGGCCGTCTGGCAAGGCTCACCAAGAAAACCCTGTCTGCCAGAAAATAGGTCTATTTTCTGATTGGCTAAAAAACCGAGTAACAAGCTCTACAAAGCTGGGGGGGAGCTAGAATTTGGAGGGGTCTCCCATTGTTGCTCATTCTCAGATTTTAATCAGTCATTTCCAGTTTTCAGTTCTCTCGCATGAACTCTGGCGCGTGCAGTTCTGACTAATAAACACCAGAGCTCTATGACTTAGGCTCTGGTGCACTAGACTGAGGGGGTAGCTTAAGCAACGAGCATGGGTTCCCGCACGCTCCATGAACAACGCTGCTGCCCCAACTTACTGCTGTATGAGATTTCCATCATGGTATCAGAGCTAGAGAGCAACAGAAGCAGCAATCACCGGCAAACACGTCCACCCAACGTCAATGGTCCCCAAAACGTGCCTGTGCAGGGGAAATGCTGCCGGATTTTTTCTGGCAGCATTGACCCGCTGGGTGGCGTCGTAAAAAAAGCTCCCCACACGGGCGAAACGCTGTCAAAATTTTTCCGGCATTACTAATCCCACGACGGTGGTAACGTTGGTGGTCGCGCGGCCGGCACGCAGGACCAACGCTGGAGCGGCGTCGACGCATGTGGCGACGACACCAGGAAAGTGATTGTGTTGCTGCCAGTGTGGCAGGAGCACCACTGGCACGCAGCAAGCACACGTAGCGAGCAGCTAGCAGCAGCACTAGCAGCAAGCAGATGCTACTACAGCAAGCAGCAACAATAGTAGCAACACGCGGCAGCAGTAGCGAACAACAAGCAACGAGCAACGAGCAACAACACTGGTCTACAGCACCAGTAGCAGCGAGCAGCGACAGCAGTCGGCAGCAGCAGTAGCAACGTGTAGTAGGAGTAAGTAGCAGAAGCAGCCAATAGCAGCAATAACAGCTGGCAGCGGCAATAGTAGCAACAGCATGCAGCAGTAGCGAGCAGTAGTAGCAACCGAGAGTAGCAGGAGCAGTAGCGGGCAGCAACTAGCAGCAGCCAGTAGTAGCAGCTATAGCAACTACCGGCAGAAGCTCCTCGCAGCTCGCTGCTCATAGCGAGCAGCGAGCTCGTTGCTTGCAGCTCGCAATGAGCAGCAAGCTCCCTCCTCGCGCAGCGAGTAGTGAGCAGGGACGAATGAAAAAAAAAAACACACACACACACACACACACACACACACACATAAAAAAAAACCCCATCCCCATAGGTGGCCCATGCTGTAGCAGCAGCAACCATCTCAGTCGTTACAACAGCTGCAACAGCTATAGTAGCGCCAACAGCACGCAGTAGCTTATTAGCACCAGTGGCTCCAGCTGTAACAATAGCAGTAGCAACAGCAGCAGCAGTAGCACCACCCTCAGTAAGAGCAGTAGCAACAGGAGCAGCTGTAGCAGCAGCGACGGTAGTAGCAGCAATACTTGCTATAGTAGCAGCAGCAGCAGCAACAGTGGCGGCTGCAGCAACAACAGAAGCAACGGCTCTGTAGTTGACGCAACAGCGAGTGTAGCAACCGTGCGACAGCCGTTGTTGACGTCAGTCATACTCGGCTGACGTCACTGCTGGCGTCACTGATGACGTCACTTCTGACATCAGCAACAACACAAAAGAACATCTACAACATCAACCCTGTAGATAACGCATCAGCAGCTGCTAACATCAGCCATCCTTGGCTGATGTCACTACTAACATCACTGCTAACATCAACAACGCACAAAAAAGGAGGGGAAATAAAGAACACCATGGCAGAGAATGGAGAGGGTCCTCCTCCGTTGGAGGGCCCCCCTTCCTACAACAAGTGTAGTAGTTGCAGTGGTAACAGCAGCAACAGCTGCCGCCGATGCAACAGCAATAGCAAATAGCAGCAACAACAACAACCGCAACAGCAGCCGCTACCGCAGCAGAAGCAGCAACAACCATGACAGCAGTAGCAGCAATATTACCAACTACACCAGCAACAGCAATAGGAGGAGCAGCCACAACAGCAACAGCAGCAGCAGCAATAGTAACAACAGTAGTAGCTATTGCAACATCTGTTGTCGTAGTAGTAGCAACAGCCGCAACAGCATCAACATCCCACGGGCTCTATCATTGGCCATGCTAGCTCAACAGATTCGCTCGCCACTTTGCGCCAGTAGCTCAAAACGCTGGCACAACAACTAGTAGAACTACAGCCGGCAACACAGCTGCCGCAGCAGGAGGCGTAGTAGCAGCATCAATAGATGCCGCAACAGTAGTAGCAGCAACGTCAGCAAGCACCTTTTGTTCCACCCGGGTTCGCGAGCCCTGCTGTATCACATGCTATGTAATACTGGGCGCAACAAGACACCCAGCGCCAACAGGAGATGGTGACGTCAGTCCTAGGCTACACCTAGGGTGCCGGCCGCAAGTCGAAGGACTTTGAAACCCCACCGCCGCCGCTTCAGGCTGGCGAGCAGTTCCAGAGTTGGGGGCTCATCTTTCGGATTTGGGCTCAAGGCGAGGGCTTGTGGCCCTCCGACGTCCTGCCCTTCGACTCCACCCAGGTCGACCAGGTATATGACGCCGGTCGCACCGTGTGTGCCCTCGTCCTTGTTACCCCTCCAGCTGCACGTCTCGCCCTGGAGCCCTTCCTCAACGACCTCACCAATGGCATACTCCCTAACCCCGCAGCAACGTGGCACGTAGTTACACGCCCTCATCATCTGTCCTGTGACAAGGAGACCAACCGCCTGATCCGGGAGTTCAGCTCCCTCCGCATGGGGGAGATGGAGACGGTCACCTCTTATTGGCAGCGTGCAGAAAACATCCTTCGCCGCCTCGGAGACGCTACGCCACCATCTCTCTCCGCGCTCCTGACCATCAAGTGCGCCGCCATCGACGTCTTATTTGACATCTTTGTCCACTACTCCTAGGAGGTCCTCGCCGTGATGTCTGCCCAGGGTGTCCTCATGCCCCAGGCATACGAGCTCTTCTTCTGCATCGAGGAGGCTTGTCAGGAGTCACACATCCATCGCACGGAGTCCCTCCCCTATCCTGCCATCACCTCAGTGCATGTTGTCCTCCCAGAAGCAACAGCATCTTCCTACACCTCCTCATCGAGCAAGAAGGAGCGGAGGGGCAAGAAGGGCAAGGGCACACAACAACAGTCTAGCGAATCCGGTGGCGGCAGCCTCGTCTGCCACAACTGTGGCCAGTTATGACACAGGTGGTACACGTGTCTGCTCCCAACTGACGAGGCTTGCGTCATCGCCACCATGCGTCGCCAGCGTGAGCGTCGACTTACCACCAGTACCGTGACCGTCGCTGCTCCTGCTACATCCGCGCTGCTCGCGACGACTCCACTGCTGAATCTTGTGCTACCGTCCGCGCCCGCTCCTCTGTCACCGGCGCCTTCCTCCTCCTTCCCGGACTCCGGTGCTGTCACACCGCAGCCAGTCTACTCCGTCGGACCCTCCACTCGCGAGCTTCAGTTGGAGCATTTCATTGCACTCCAGCTCGGCCTTCCTTGTCCTCCTCACTAGGAAAGTACGAGTTGCGTCAACGATGGGTCCACTGCACTATCCTGCATGACAGAATCAGTGTCACAGTCGTGCCATGTACCTTCGTCCTCTCCAACCTCTGCCGTGCCGTTCCCACCTACTCCTCTTCGTAATGATGTCGCGTGGCTAGATGACCGGCAATCCCGGTTCGCACCTCTGTCCACCGCGTCTGTGTCCCTCACCCAATGCCGTGTGACTGTCACTAACCTGGCCACACCGGTCCAAGATCCGTCAGAGACCTAGATCATCGGCTTCGGGGCCACGCATCACATGACGGCCTCATGCGAGGCCTTCAGTTTCCTCGGTCCTGTCACCAATGTCGTCGGGGTTCGGACGGATTCTGGCAAGGTTGTACCCGTTCGTGGTGTCGGCGTTGTTTGTTTCCTGGTCCTGCTGGTGATGTCTTCGTGACTGATGTTTCGTCCCTGGCCTTGAGCTCAGCCTCCAATCGGTCACAGCCCTTGATCGCATGGGTATGGACGTTCTGCACTAGCGTGGTGTACGCACTATGTCATAGCATCCGTCAGGTTGTGTCGTTTTGCATGCCACCACCCGTGGCAACTTGTGGCACGTACTGCGGCTGTCCGCTTCTACCTCTGTCCCCTCCTCATCGGCCGACACTGGCCACATGTTTGTTACTATCACACTCTCTCCACAGCACACACGTCTCCCGCATCGTCGCCTCTGTCACGTCCACTCTGTCACTGTCAACTGCATTTTTTGCATGCAGCCAGCCTCAGGCCTTGATCCAGGCTCCTTTCCTCTCTCATGTCCCACTGAGTGCATTGATTCTGCTCAGGGGAAGATGCACTGTTCCACCTACCCCATGTTTGCCTCTCGTGCGACTGCCCTGCTTGACTTGGTTCACTCTAATGTCATGGGTCCCATCCCGACAGAGTCAGTCAGAGAGCACGGTCGTTATATCTTGACACTTACGGAAGACTAGTCTTGCTATCGTTGGGTCTCTGCCTTCGACAGAAGAGCGATGTCATTCCCACCATTTGGGACTGTCTTATTCGTGCTTAGCGAGAGTGTGGTCGTCCCCTCCACCGCTTTCGTCCTGATTGCGGGGGTGAGTTTTTTGAGGAGGCCACACTCTTCCTTGCCTCCCGTGGCGTCCATCATGAGATGTCGGTGCCTTAAACACCAGCCCAGAACGGCGTCTCTGAGCCGTGGAACCGCACCATGGCCGACGCCATCTGCACCATGCGGGTCAAGTCCGGTCTCTCTGATGGCTTCTACTTTGAAGCCATGACCTACATGACATGGATCTAGAACCGGATTCCCCACGGACCCATTCCTCGTCATTCCACACCATACGAGCACTGGTGTGGAGAACGAGCCGACCTCCGTCCAGCTCACGTATGGGGCTATGCAGCCTTCGTGCTGCCTGTCCCACACCAGGGTAGCAAGCTTGAGCCTTGCGACTGTCCCTGCACCTTCCTTTGCATCTCGCGTTAGTCAGAACCATGGCACTTTTGGGATCCCACCCGGCATTGCATCGTCGAGTCTCGGGACGCCCTCTAATTTGAGGACCTGTTTCCCCATGACCTCGTTTGCTCTGATGCATCGATGTTCCTTCCGTTGCGTGGGGGAGTGGTGGGTCCGTCCTACGTCCATCCGTGTCTAGGCGTCCCATCGTCTGCGCCCGCGAGTCCTTCTGCGCCAACTGCCTCGTCCATTTCCGCCAGCCCCAAAGGGCCAGCTGCTCCGTTCGTGTCTGCAAGCTCCTAAGAGCCAGCTGCCCTGTCCGTGTCCGCCAACCCCTCAGGGTCGACTGCCCTGTGCATGTCCGCCAGCCCCTCAGGGTTGGCTGTCCCATCCGTGTCTGCCAGCCCCTCAGGGCCGGCTGTCCCATCTGTGTCCGCCAGCCCTTTAGGGCCAGCTGCTCCGTCTGTGTCCGCCAGCCCCTCAGGGTCGGCTGCCCCGTCCGTGTCCGCCGGCCCCTTAGAGCCGGCTTCCGCATCCGTGTCTGCCAACCCCTCTTGGCTGGCTACCCCGTCTGTGTCCGCCAGCCCCTCCAGGCCGGCTTCCCCATACATGTCCGCCAGCCCCTCCGGGCCGGCTGTCCCATCCGTGTCCACCAGCCCCTCCGGGCCGGCTGTCCCATCTGTGTCTCCCAGCCCCTCCGGGCCGGCTGCCCCGTCTGTGTCTCCCAGCCCCTCCGGGCCGGCTGTCGCGTTCGCGCCCGCCAGCCCCTTTGGACCGGCTGCCCCGTTCATGTCGGCGCGCTATACACGTTGTCCGGGCGGGAGCCTTCGGCCCAGGCCGACAGTGAGCACTCAGAAAGCCTCCTCACGCCCTCTCGCACCATGACTCCGTGTCACGCCACGAGGCTCCTTCCCTCCTCAGACCCACTTCCACAGTTGTCGGTGGGGACCCCAGCACCAAGGCACTTGGCTTGGCCACACTGTCAATCATCATTGACCTACATCCAGGGTGTGCTTTGGGCTATGCCTTGCTCCATCAAGAGCACCGGTATGCCGTCGTGGCCACGCTCACGCGTTTGCCACCACACTCCCTTACATTTTGCCCCACGGAGCGACCAGAGGACCTACCCACCCTACGTGAGGCTCAGGCGTCTCCTTAGGCTGCTCACTAGGAGGCTATATGCACCGACGAGCTTACCGCCATTGGGCAACATCAAGTCTATGAGCTCGTGGACCTCCCTCCGGGCCGTAAGGCCATCGGCGCCAAGTGGGTTCTCCGGCGAAAGTGGAAACTAGACGGGTCCCTGGACAAGTACAAGGCCTGTCTTACAGCGAAGGGGTTTGCTCAGGTCCCTGGGAGCGACTATGACTACATCTTTGTCCCGGTCGGTCCGTTCTCCACTAGTCCAGCGCTGTTCAGTCTGGTTGCAAAGCACGGGTGGGAACTGCATTACATGGCTGTGAGCAACGCCTTTATCCATGGCTCACTGGAGGGCGAGGAGCTCTACATGGTGCAGCCTCCAGGCTTCGACGATGGCTCCGGCAAGGTCTGGAAGCTACGGAAGGCTCTTTATGGATTGAAGCAATCACCGCGCTACTAGAAAGAGGAGATCAGTCGTACCCTTCTTAGTGGCAGCCTCCTTTGTAGCTATGTCGACCTTGCGCTGTTCATCAGTCCGCAAGGTCAGACCCTTATCACTGTCTTGGTCTATGTCGACGACCTGCTCATCGCATCACCGGATGCAGCTTCCATCCAGGGGGTCAAGGACCTCCTACATGTTGCCTACCAGATGAAGGACCTGGGGGTGAGCACGAGTCTTTCTAGGCATGGAGCTTGAGCATGATCGCTCTATGGGCATCCTACATGTCCATCAGGGCGTCTACGTCCAGACCTTGTCCGGGCGCTTCGCTGAGGACCTGCCCCTTATGCCGAGAGCATCCTCACCCATGTCGTCCGATGGTCAGACAATGCTCAAGGGCTCTGATCCAGCCGTGGTGGGGGAGCCAGTGGACGTGACCACGTATTTACGTGTCGTCGGGTCACTGATGTTCCTTGCAACGACGACGCGTCTAGACATTGTATTTGCCGTCAACCTCTTGGCACAATTCTCCCAGGAGCCGCGTCACCTCCACTTCGAGGCCGCAATGCAAGTACTGCACTATGTCGTCTCCACCCCAGGGTGAGGCCTCATGTTCCGTTGACAACCGTCTCTTGTGGCGACGGGATACAACAACAGTGACTGGGCTGGCATTCGGGACGGTAAGAGTTGTACTAGCTGGATATTCTTGTTGGCGGCACGGCTGTGTCCTAGCGTAGTGGAAAACAAGGCTGCATTGCATGCAGAACTACTGAGGCTGAGTATGTGGCCCTTGGTTCTCGTGCTTGTGAGAGCGTGTGGATGCGCCGCTTGTTGTCAGAGCTGCGTCAGTCACTCCTGTCCATCACGTTGCACTGTGACATTGAAAGTGCCATGGCCATTGCTGACAATGACGGCGTGCATCACACTCACACAAAGCACATCAATGTCGAGTGTCACTTTGTGTGTTCGTTGTTGCATGACGGCATCATCAACATTGTGTGGGTTGAGACAGCACGGTAGCTGGCTGACTCCTTAACCAAGGCACTGAAGCGTGAATCGTTCAAGAAGGTTGTGAGTGTGGTCGGTGTGCGTCCATGAGGTTCTCTTTCTCTCCCTGTCTGCTTGGTCTCTGTGCTCTCTGTCCGTCTATGTGCACTACGCCTGTGAGTCATGGAGGAGTGTTGGTTTTTCACACATCTCTCACTTGTGCTCTTTTGTGTCCTCCCGGCTTGTGTACATCGGCGTGTAGATGAATGACGGCGAGATGCGACGCTACTAGAGTGTCGTCTGGTGGATTTGACGCGCGTTGAGGCCTACACGCAATTTGTTGGAGCCTCCTCCCTCCAACATGCTCAGCTCCATCGGCAGACCTCCTCGGCAGTCATGCCACCAGCAGTCATTGTTGCTGCATATGCTGTCTGCACGTGTCAAGCCCCGTGTCTGACTTCACTGTTGCGTTCGCAGCGCCATACTATGCCTAGGGTCCAAGTTCTATGATTTTTCGGGCACTGTTGGTACCGGGGATTGGCGTAGATGTTGCCTGGGTTTTGGCAGCCATAACTCCTCACTCCACTTTTTCTAGCTGATTTTGACCGCACAACTGTGTTTGCACCGTGCGCATTATGGTATGGTCCAGTTTTCATGCAAATCGGACGACGCCCGGGTTTTGGGTTGTCGGCCGTCTGGCAGGGCTCACCAAGAAAACCCTGCCTGCGAGAAAATAGGTCTATTTTCTGATTGGCTTAGAAACTGAGTAACAAGCTCTACAGAGCTGGTGGGGAGCTAGAACTTGGAGGGGTCTAATATTGTTGCTCACTCTCAGTTCTTAATCAGTCATTTCCAGTTTTCAGCTGTTGTGTGGCGGATACTCTGGCGCACACAGCTCTGAGTAACAAACCCCAGAGCTCTCAGAGTTCGGCTCTGGTGTAGCAGACAGAGGGGTTTGCTTAAGCAACGAGCATGGGTTCCCGCACACTGCATTAACAATGTTGTTGCCCCAACCTGCAGCTATAGGAGATTTCCAGTTGGAACAAGGAAAACGAGTCACTGGGCAGCAAAGTGGTGAGAGCCGGTTGACCAGGCCCCTTACGCAAGACTATCGACATGGGGCCCAAACGCCACCTAGGGATCGGACGTACCCATGAAGCAAACGTGCTTCCGGTGGTTTCTCGCATGCCGGGATCACCTGGACGTGTGGTTCCGAAGGATCAGCAGCCCAGCATCACTCATCTCTTGCATGCATGACTGAAAGGATACTCAAACCACATCGACCACGTGGGCATGTGGATGAATTTTCTCCAGTGCTACGTGTGCCCCATGTCATGCTACACGAATGTCAAGCATGGAAACTTTGATCACTACAGTTGAGCTCTCAAAAAATCCAGTGGGGGTGCTGTGATTGCCACTTGAGCATTTGTCTAATGAACCAGAACTGTGCGCTCCATGGCATGTACATCAGCATTGTACCCGAGAGCTTTGATCCAAATCAATCACCTGCAGTCAGTGTATGTGTGTGTGTGTGTGTGTGTGTGTGTGTGTGTGTGTGTGTGTGTGTGTGTGTGTGTGTGTGTGTGTGTGTGTGTGTGTGTGTGTGTGTGTGTGTGTGTGTGTGTGTGTGCA
>SZWC01003253.1:99335-114245 GCA_023375785.1 Penium margaritaceum
TGTGTGTATGTGTGTGTGTGTGTGTGTGTGTGTGTGTGTGTGTGTGTGTGTGTGCAGAGTCAAGAAGCACTTGCATTATACTCATAACCAACACTCAGTACTTGAAATGTGATGCAGTGGATGGGAACAAGCAAGTGCCACAATAGAAAACACAGCTAGACACTCTCACACATACTTGAGCTGAACGTGATGTACTCGAAATTGCTTGAGCTTTGTGCAAGGCAGCCCTTATTCCCACTTTTCCACAATTATAATACCACATACAAGGAAAATGTATCCGGAGCAGCTGGGAAGTCAGTGTAGCCATCAACAGCAATTGCTTGACTGGGATGCCATGGTACTTGACAACGTCAAAGAAGAGGTGTATTTTTCCCTCAGCGGTCACCCGTGATGTCGTGGGCATGAAATGTGCCATACATGTTACACGATCGATCAGCACACATGTTGCATCATGGTCCCTCTTTCTTGTGGGAGGCCGGTGATGAAATCCATGGCCACACATTGTCATGGGGCATTGGGATGCTCCAATGGTTGGAGAAGCCCTCCTGGAGCTTTGTTGCTTGCTTTCTTCCGAAGGTAGAGGTCACAGACAGCACAATATCTTTGCAGCGCATTGCCCAAAACCGACCACTAGTAATGCTCGGATAATGATTATCCTGTTTTTTTTTTTACCCACATGTCAGGCTGCTGGGGGGTTTTGGAACTCGAATAGTATCTGCCCGTGAAGCTTGTGGACATCTCGAACCACCACCTGTTCGCCATGCGAATAAAGTTTCTCAGGCTCAACCAAATTAAGTTGCTCAATGTTCCGAGGGTCTTAGAACCATGGGTCAATTGTGTAACCCATGTGAATTCGATTCTTGAATGGATTCACATGAATGAGTAGTCTTGGCGCTGGGTGGAAGTGGGGTTGTGTCTTGAGTCCCTCCAGTTGCTACTATGGCAAAGGTACGGTCTGAGGTTTTCTTGCAACCCACCATGATTGCCAGACTCATGGGACTACGACTCATGGATCTGCCACATTGATGTGGCCGGGCCGGTACTGCCATGTGAAAGTGAACCTGCTCAAGTACTCACTCCAGCCTGCCTGACGTCTCGACACGTTGGATTGTGTTTGGAAATATGGAAGAAGATTATGGTCAGTGAACACCGTGATCTCCCCTTATGCCTCCTTCAGGTAACATTGCCACTCCTTGAAGGCATGCACAACTGCAAGCAGTTCTTGGTCTCTTGTGGTGTAGCATGTTTCTGCATCAGAAAGCTTTCGGCTCTCATATGTCTCTGGCTGACCATCTTGCATGAGGACAACTCCAACACCGACAATTGATGTGTCATATCTGAGTTCCCATGGCTTCTTTGGGTTAGGAAAGACAAGTACGGGTCCTGAAGCTAACAATTCCTTGACTTTTATGAACGTTGTATCGAATTGTTCTGTCTAACGCCAAGCTGCTGTCTTTCTTGTGACACTTGTGAGTGGGCTGACCAAGATCGAGTAGTCCATCATGCAGTGTCTAAAATATTTTGAGAGACCAAGAAAAGATCGGATCTGGCCCACGTTCAAAGGGCGGGGCCAATCTTTCACCGCTTGCACCTTTCGGAGATCTACACAAGTACCTTCACCACTCACAATATGTCCAAGGTACTCAAGCTCTCTCTGTGCGAATTTGTGCTTGCTCATTTTTGTAAGGAACTTGCTTTCATGTAGAATCTCCAACACCTCTTATAGATGACTCTTGTGCTCCTCTTCTGTTGCAGAGAAGATAATAATGTCATCCAAGTACACCAACACGGACTTCCTCAGCAGATTACAAAACACGCTATTCACAACAGCTTGAAATGTTATCGGTGTATTTGTGAACCCGAAGGATAGCACATGAAACTGATTGTGTTCCAAGTGTGTATGAAAGACAGTCTTTGGTATGTCTTCCTCTGTGGTTTGGATCTGGTGATATCCTTGCGAGAGGTCAAGTGATGAGAAGATTTTTTTCACCTTGGAGCTGATCAAAGAGGTCCTAGATTTGTGGCAATGGATAAACTTTTTTCACTGTAAGCTTGTTCAGCGCACGATATTCCATGCACATTGGCAAGCTTTCATCCTTCTTCTTCACAAAAAGGATTGATGTTCCAAAGGAAGATGAGCTCAGGTCAATCCATCCCTTGCGCAAGTACTATTTTATTTGTGTTTCAGCCTCTTTTTGCTGGGCAAGACTGAGCAGATACGTGCATCTGAAAGGTGCTGTCGCATCAGGCTCTAGTGAAATCATGTGACCCAGTTCTCTCACCACCGGTAGTCCATTTGGGGGTTCTTGAAATACATCTTGAAAATGTGAAATGATGGATTTAATTTTTTGTGGGATGCCACGTACAGGCTCTTCTTCTGTTTTTCTTAGAGTAACTAATAAGCAATGGCATCCTTGTCGTAATCTGCGCTTCACTTGTACCGTAGTCAACACCTTGCCGAGATCGTTACATTGATGACTTGCCTCATGACCGGCAAGGCGCTACGGCTGGCGATCACGGTTGAGGTCCGTGATGCTCTGCACAAGGTGGACGAGCAGGTTGGCAAATGCAAACTTCAGCTCTGATGTCGTCAGAGCATCGACGATAGCCTCCAGAGCCTCGCGTTGTCCGTGCACCTTTACCCACTGTACGAGGGTACGATTCACGTACACTCCTCCAAGGAGTCCCACCTCCCAGAGGAGGCTGTCTTCAGCGACAACGCTCGAGTGGGCATTGGTCTGCCCCATTGCGGCTACATCGAAGGAAGGGGGGTCCACCCCCACTCCTCCGACTGGTGCCGCACCTCCACCGTCGGTGGTGATCTTGAGTCGGTCTGCCTCTTCGACAACCAATACAGTAAGCCATTGGCGGTCATCGTGAATTGCCTTTGCGGTGACATCGTCCGGCTCGTTCTCGTGAGAACTTCCCGCGTGGCTGCTTTCGGTGCCTTTATTGCTCTCGGAAGCCTCCCTACTGTCTGTAGCTTTAGGCGATCCGGCGAGCGTCTTGCTGTTCTCGAGCGATCGGCTCGAGTTTTCCGCATGACGATGGCAATGATCACGATCCTTGTCGCCTGCGCCATCGTCGGCTTCGAGCTCTTTGTTGGGGTCCCCGCCTGGGTGATTGTCCTCCAATGCGTTGTCCATTGCGTGGGGGGTCGTCCACATGCACGTCGACGTGCTTGTCGAGCATCTTTCTGGCTTTTGCATGCTTCTTGGTTTTGCCGAGGTTGGCGCCGTTTGCCTTTGGCGGTACGGTTGCCTTTGGTTTGACAACCGTGCTCGGGGTGGCGGCTCCCAAGGGCATGGGGTGAGGCCGTCACTACCTTGCCCTTGTTTGTCTTGGACAGTCCGGCACTTTCCATCTCATCACCCGTGCAACTAGCACATGAAGACCATTGTGAGGATCATCCCACTATAGGAGATTTCGTCTCCGAAAGTCTCCTTGCTCTCAGGATCGGTGAGGCAATGATAAATTTGATTTCTATTTTCCTAGGCCGCCATGGTCGGCACAACCACGTGGTAGATAAATACTATTTTTCTAGGCCGCCACGGTTTGGCACAAGCATGTGGATTTTGCAACTAGTCTTCTTAAGTCGTGACTCACGGCGATTGGTAACGATTAGTATCTAGGAAAACAGAAAATCACAACAGAAGGAAATGGTAAGACATGTGAGTACCACTCATAAAACAAGGACAAAGAGTAGGAGAGGCATTCTAACAATTCCTAAAAAATCCTTCAATCCTTCTTCCAACATCTTGTCTTCCTCTTGTCTTCGTGTCTTCCTTGGCCTCCTCTTGTGTTCTCTTGGTGCGCCTTCCGCCTCCTTGGAGGCACCCTCCTTGTGGTCCACGGTGATGTGGCGGCCTCCAAAAATTCTCAAAGTGGGGCTTTCCTCTTTTTCCTTTTTATCTCAGGCCGAGAGAGTCTCTGGGATTGGGAATGGGTACTGCCCTTTCCCAATCAAGGGAGTCTTGAGAAGAGGGGAAACGTTGGTTGTTATGGGATGGGCACTCCCTAACCTGTCCTACAAAAATTCCCCTAGCACACTGGGATGGAGGAGAGGCTCAAAGGAGGAAGCCCAAAAACATATAGCTCTTCTCCAGCTTCCTAACGCACTTTACGGTGCTTCAAACGATGAATTGTAGATGCCGTAGTCCCATCTGGCGTTTCTAGTACTGTTTGTAGGTGCCAGCGACGTTTTACATACGACGTAGCCGCCATTTTTGTCGAACCCTTGGTCGCGGGGGTCGTCTTACTTTGAGAACCAGTGTAACTGGGCTGATACTTTAGCTCCTGCTCTAATGTCATCGTCGGAGTTCACAGAATGGCGTTCTCAGTCCGTGTCAGGGGCTTACCCCCTTCGCAGGACTGAGGGGCAATCGTCATCAACGACCCATAGCAGGGAGACTCGAATATTTTGAGTCTCCGAAGGCCCATTTCTGCTTTTTACCTTACCCCTGGTTCTGGGACCCAAACCAGGGGTTTTCCACTTCAAACTTGTGAATTCGCACGCGTTTTCTGTCTTAAAAACTCGAAGTTTGTCCTAAACAAACTTCAAGTTTATGTTTTGTCATTCTAGCACAAAATCATCGCGTGCGAGGCACTCTGGAGATTTTGTGCCAGGGTTCTCTCTCTCTCTCTCTCTCTCTCTCTCTCACCCTCGCTCCCCCTATCCCTTGTCCTTGCTTGCTCGCTTGCAAGGAGGGCGAGCAAGGGCGAGGGCACAAGGCCACGAGGCCTCGCCCTCAAGGCCCTCACGGCCCCTCCGCCGCCGATCAGGCTGAGGTCGCAATCGGTGGATGGTGGCTGGCCGGTTGGAGGCCGGCTGGTCACTTAGCCGGCCGCCGTCTGTCCAGCCGGCCGGCAGCCAGCTGGCTGGTGGCCAGCAAAGTGCTGGCCGTCGGCCAACCCTCACTGACGCGAGGGGTGGTGCGCAACCACCCCTCGCTTCAGCGATGATGGAGGGCCGAACTGGCCCTCCCGCTACATTTTCCTTTTAAACGAGAGCCTGTTTTGTATAAGTTTCTATACGCCGGTGCAATAACTACAATGTATCATAGGTTTTAAAAAATTCGTGCACATGCTTTCTAAATATCAGTGTCTATAATGCAGCTCTTTATGTAAAGATGCATCGTGACATCTCATTCACATATTTGAGTCTTTCTCCACGTGGAAGTCGGAGTACGACCTCAAGACTTGTTTTGTCTTTTGTAACTGCCACATAGCTCCCAAACTTGACCGTGCCAGCTGAGTGCCCGTCCTGGAGCAAAAACTAACCTAGCTACCTATTGGCCGCCGGTACCGCCACGCCAGTAACAAAGAAAAGACAAGAAAATGCACGGTGAGGCCGCATGCCATGCGTCGACGACACATGTCATGCGGCGCTCCCCGCTAGTATTACAAACCCTGGGTTTCTGATACTAGCGGGAGGCAGTTTGGCCAGAGTTTGAGGGAAGTTTGAGACTCCCCATACGTTGCAAGGGAACCTGCTGGGCCCCGCTACAGTGGGGCCCAGTAGGAACTCGGGCAAAACAAGACCCTGAAACCTCGAACGTAATTTGGGTAAGGGTTTGAGTGAGGTTTGAAGGTTGAAAGAATGGGTTGTATAGAAAAAATGAAAAAGGGCATTTTTTCTCGATCGTGAGGGAGCGATGACCTTTTTTTTTATACGCAAATCCCCCAGTTCAATTTAGGGATCCTAAATTGAACTGGGAGATTTGCGTATAAACATACCAGTGTTTGGTATGTTTGTTGGTACCAAACATACCAAATATTTGGTATGTTTGGTACCAAACATACCAAATGTATTTTTGGTACGGACGGAGCCCGTCCCAAACATAAAACCCTAAACTTGCTCCCTTGCGACTCTCGCGTGGGAGCGATGTCCCCATCCACGTTTTTGTTGCTTGGCCGTCGACGCACACAGCGAGCGAGCATGATTTCGGGTTGGGCTTTTCAGGTTTTCTTTTGCCGGTGGTGGACGGATGAGAGTCACACTTTGTGCTTTATGGGTATCCGAGCTATTTGGCCCATTTCTAATCCTATGTCCTTTTGTTTACTTATTAACTCCAATTTCATTTCCTAGGATTTCTAGGTACTTCCCTCTCTTCAGCTTCATCCTCAACGTCGGATTGTCTGGATGTGGTTCAAGATAAAGCTTTGACTCCCGTGTTAGTCGATGAAAATCACTCATTTGATGGCTTTTGTGCTCGGTCCCAAGTGCTAGCCTATAGAGCCACTCTCCCCAGTCCTCCTGTCCTCAAGGTATCTGCGTTTCTTCTCTGCCCGCACACCCTTCGCTCGTCTTATGAAACCAGATGGGAATAAAAGCATCCCAAAAGCTTACTTGTGTGGCCCTCTTACGACCAAAATTTCTCTCGCATGCCTCTGAACCGCCGTACAAAGGATGCCATGAGTCAAATCTTCTTTTGCTTTATTCCAATTGCTCATTGCATTTGGTGAATCTAGACAACAAAGGCCTTTGCCAATATTGTCTTTGTGATGAAGTTATTGAGCGTTGTGTCCTTAATGGGAACGTTTTTCATAGTCTTACATTCTGACTTGCTACGTTTTACGCGGCATTCTTCCCTTGCTATCCGCTCTATTCTTTCTAACCTCATATTGTAGGAACGCTAGGCTCAGCCCCATTCTTCCCCAAAGCCTGAGTTTCTTGTAGTTGTTCTTACTGCTCTACGACACCACACACTGGGAAAGGTTTTCCCAGCGTTCTTGACATAGGGTCTTTTCACACTGATGCGTAGCAACTCCCAGCCGCGCTCAGTGACTCACCCAGATTGAAGCGAACGTCCGAGATGAATTCTTATGCTGTGGCCTTTCACACCGGAGGCATGCGGAACTCGTTTGGGCGCGGTTGCGCGCAAATCTGTTTTTGCACGTTTCCTGACAGTTTACCGTCAGCGTTGACCCATGTCTACGGATCCGTAGACATGGGTCATGAGATGATCCGTAGACATAAGATCGCCCGGGCGGTTGTCGGCGTATATGACTTTGCCGCGTCCGTGCACTTGCTAGAACTTACTACAGGTCGTCGGTCCGAGCAACCCGTTCGAACTGGGTACCGTGACGTAAGACGAACGTGAATAAAACATTATGTCCTTCGGTCTGACATAGTGGCTCTTTTTTCCTTTTTTTCCTATTTCTCTGTCGGACCATTCGCTGACCGACGTTAGAGCGCAACCGGCGGAGCGTCCGGCAATTCCAGGAAAAAGCGAGGGACGACTTCATTGCGACCGGCGGATTCACACCGCATACAGATATGAACTTTATCGGCGGCATTGTGGGCGCCCGACGGTTTGGACGTCAAAGCTGTAATTTCTGCAGGGATCGTAAACCTGGGGTTGCGATACCTGCTCAATCCCTCAATCCCGCTCGCAGGCGCCATACTTCAGCAGGGAGCAGTGTGAAAAAACCCATAGGAGATGAAGCAACGTAGAAGAAATGGAGAATTAAGGAGAGTTAAACAAAAGTGGTTCAAGGGTTCCAAGACCCATATCAACTGATTTTGAGGAGATGCCCATAAATGAATGATATATATGACAGCCATGCCCGTTTTCACTCGAAGAACGAAAAACATGGGCATCGCTGTCATTTCGTTTTTGACTTGGGACACCGCTAATCTATCAGCCAAAATGATGAGTACATTACGACCTCATCCTATTTGTCCTTTGAGCTAATGTCTTCCATCTTGTTGGCCTATATATATATATAACATTGATTAGCTTTAGTGGATTCATTCTTTCTTGGGATCCCATCCATGTTTGGGGACTCACATTCCATTGTGGATACATGGTTCAGCCCCGAGGCTTGTGAAAGCACTGAGATAGCCCACCCGCCTCTAAAAGATGTGTCCAGGGGATCGAAAAACTCCCTGTCGTTAGTTTGGTCCACAGAACTTAGCTTGGCCCTGGTGCAGTTTTGCCCACAAAACTCATTGCGGCACAAGCTGCAAAATGGCGCTATGCCTTTCTATTCCGAGGAGAACACCAAAGGAAACAGAAAACAATCCTTCCCAAGCCTTTTCAAAAGTAGGCCATTTTTCCCTCTCCCACCACTTCTTTGGCTGTTTAAAGCTATCCTCCGTCCATCCTTGATAGCACTTCATTCTTTAGAATTTTCTTGCCTCTAGCCCAAACATAGCACCTCCACGTCTCCTCTTTGATGAACTTGCCCAAGAATATGTTGCCTAAGAGAAGATTCTAGGAAGCTTCCTAGCACGCTTGCCACTGACTCGGCGTCAGCGCTCAGTCAGCTCGCGGCATCAACACAGTTCGATCGCGAAACGGCACGGGTTTGGCTAGACGACACGAGACAGTTTCAAATGTGCTTCCATTGATAAACACATGCAGAGATAAATGACAACTGAGCAACAATCAGCCAAATTAGTTCCTGGCCGCCGAGAGTTGCTAGGGACGGCGGTAATTTCGAACCTGCTCAAACTGGCCTAAGATCACACTTTTGGCCGTAACTTACTCCTCAGGTGTCAGCATCACCCATTGTCTGCACCAGAACATGCAGAACGATGATCTCTACGCAACGAACCCACGCAACGTGTGTTTGCATCATCCAGACACGAATAGCAAGCAAAACAAGGAAATCAGCCAAAATGGTTTGTCCATCGAGAAAACTCTAGAGCACTCTGAACTGCACTGAGAGCACCCATAAATGTATGAGTGCACTACCGAGACGTCAGCGTGTGCTTTCCACGAGAGGAAGCACACACAAAGTTGCAGGTCTCCTCATCGCACGTACCCGGTACAGGCTACCGGGTACGTGGGTCTCGACCACCGAGAAAACTCCACCAACGGCAGACCAGCCAGTCAGGCTATAGATATGCATCATCTGCATTAGACCTATCATGTCGTACCTGCAGGGTAAGTCCCCGGTGCATGGCGAGCACCGATCAAGCATATTAGAGCACAGGGTCACCTTGTGACAATGGTGCATCCCACCAAGTGCCCGGGTCTCGACCATGCAAGAAATCAATCACACACCTACATGTCAAACATCATGGAAGAGAGACAGAGAAACAAGGTCTCCTCGTGACCCCGGAAAATGTCTTCGGGCGTCCGGGTCTCGACCGCATCATGCATGGGTCATACATAGCACATGTAGGCAATGGGTCTCCACGTCACACCGGAAGAACTTACTAGGTGCGCGGGTCTCGACTAGCATAACCTCGACCCTAGCATCGAGCCGCACCCCAAGTAACCTCGTTGTCCTCAAAAGAGTGTCAGGCCAGAGCCCACACACCAACACCCCCCTTGGGCTGCAGAGGCTGACAGCACGGGCAAATCTGATGGCTGGTCCTAACACAATCCCTAAGGAGGGAGCACGGATCCCCCATGGCCACATACCCCTACGCTATAATAGCAAGGGTGACGACGATGTTGGTGAGATGTACTCCCACAAAACCTCACCCCGGAGCGCCATCGTCGCTGGTGTCCTCGTCACTATCTTCACTGCTGTCGTCATCTGCTGATGTGACTGGTGCAGCGCCGAGGCCCTCCTCCAAGACAATCGCCTGTTGTATGGCCTCTAACTGTTGAGCTGCATATCGCCTCGCGGCCTCCGTAGCGTTGAGGCGCGTGTGGAGCTCGACGAGCTCTGACATCGCAGCCGACTGACTGGCTACATCTACGGCATGTAGGCGGTCACTCGCAGAACGAACCTGACGGTGGACCTCGATCGTGTGCGTGTCGGCACGAGCCACAGCCTCCTACAGCCTTGCGGTCTCACCCGGTAGGAAAGAGTAGAACTGCGCCTGCTCGTCGCACAAGTTGACGTCTACGTCAATCGTCGACTCAAGTGTCACCGGGCCACAAAGTGCTGGTAGGGCGGGAGCGCAAGGCAATGAGTCGCCATGTCGTCAGGCAATAAGTTGTCTGGGGCTGTAGGAACGGCTGCTACAAAGGCACCTGCTACTTGTGACACACCTGTCGCTCGGCCATCAGCTACTGGGCGGTCGTCGGCATGTGTAGGTATAGTTGCATCGGCGACGACGTTGTGGTCATCGAAGGTGCGGTCAGTGCCGTGGTGCTCCTCGTGACCCTTGGTACGCAGCCCATCATCTACCTGCTGCTCGAGGTCCGCCTGTCCCAGACGTGCATCCTGTAGAGACCACTCAGCTGCTTCGAGACGCCTATGTACATCCTCCACACACTCCTTGACAGCCCGTCGTACTGGAACATCCGCTCGAGCCACCACTGCCTCGTACTCGTCGAGCGCGGAGCGTAGGCGCTCGGGTACAGGAATCGTAGCTTGGATGAGAGTAGCTGTGTCCTTGGTAGGAACCGCCGTGGTGTCAACGAGACTGGTCAAGGCAGTAAGGAGTCATAGGTCCGCAGCTCGCTCTGCATCCTCCATGTTGCACACGCGGATGCCTACTCTCACCGAGGGGCCATCTCGTGCTTGTGACGCGGCTACTGCAAGAACGACAACGGACTGGGCCTCTACGTCTGCCTCCGACCCTGCGTCCGACCACTCCACGACAGACGACTGATCCTCATAGAGGAAGTCTGCCTCATCCTGGTGGTACATCACCTGCTCCTGCTACCCAGCACTATCTGTCTTAACCACCTGGGCGTCTGCTAGGGGCCGAGTATCAGCATTTCTATCACCTGCTCTTGTTGCTACTCCTGGCACCATGGAAACTGACTCCACAACAGCTAATGAGGGAGCGCACACACCGTCAAGCGCAGCTCCTACATCGGCCGTCGTCATGTCATCCGCCAAGGTATCAACGAACACCATCTCCATCCCCGACTCTGACTCGGCCTCGAATCAATCCTCCTCCGACAAAAAGTCTCCATCAGGGCGAACATTTCCCCCCGCCAAACTCTCTGCTAGCTGAGTCTGCTGTGTAGCATCATCCACCTCAATCATCCTGCACTGTAGATCAGTCACCTCACCAATGCCAAGCTCCACCGTGGTCGTCAGCGGACAAACCATCCCCCCCATAACTGACACCTCGGCAGGAGCTGTGGGGACTCGGCAGACCAACCCGTGAACAGGAGAAGATGGGGTCTCGTCACTTGAGACTCCTCCCACACTTGTGTCTGATGGTGCTGCCTGTGTGCGCCGTGCGAGACGAGCGACTTGCCGCCGCGTACGACGAGTGCAAGAACGAGCGGTACGGCGAGGAGCTGAGGGTCCGTCCGTCGGTATGATGCCGACAGCCTCCAAGACGGAGCGGAGGGCGACAAATGTAGACAAGAGATCCGGTATACTAGCATAGTCAGAGGAAGGGATGCAGGATCGGGAGGAAGATGAGGATGAAGTGGGAGGTGACACCTGCAACGGGGTGGCAGCTCGCTCGGAAGTCACGTGGTCAAGGAGCTGCTGGACCATGCGCTTGAGGTTCTGAACCTCCATGTGTAGGGCAATTATATCACCACGCAGAAGCACTATGGAATCACTCGGTGATGTATCCACTGAAGGAGGAGGTGGGGAAGATCGTACCCAATGGGGATGCCACCCATGGCTGGCGCCAGTGCCGACAGCACCTTGTCGGCACTGGTGCCAGCCATGCTACCTATCTCGATAGTAATAGCATGAAAACCCTGAGGACAAGTGGGACTCGTACCACGGCTGCATCGACCACTGTGCTTGTGGCGACTGCCACGGCTGAGGCTCAAGCACAGACCACGACGATTGCAAAGCCCACAGGCACACTGCGTAGCTCATGTCGAGAGCAGAGCGTAGGTGATAATCTCTTACACTTAGCTCCGGTGGTGCAAAGCACCATGTGGAGGGATGCGAATGCAGTAACGTCTCTCAGACGGGCTGCGATGTCATCAGTAACGGCGACAACCTCAGCCGGAGTGTGTTGCTACAATGTTGCGCATGGTGGTGATGGCGTAACTATCGCAACGTGCAACCTCAAGTCGCCTTCGGTGTCGCCGATGCTGCATCGAGGGCCGTCGTCAACCTACGGCTGTGGCCTCAAGCTACCTTCGCTGCTGCTGCTGCTGCTGCAGCGACTCTCGCGGCGGCTGTTGCTACAGCGGTTCCCGTCGTCAGCCAACGATAGTGACCTCAAGCCACACTAAAAAGAAATGTAATTTAATCAAGAACAAACAAAAACAAACTCATCCCCTTTTTTGTGTGATGGTGCCACCTTCTCAGGTGCCCCTTTTGGGGTTTTCTGGGGTGCCCCACTCGAGGGCCCCTCCCCCCTTGTCCTCTCCCCTCTTTTCTTACCTTTTTTTTTCTTTGGTTGCCTGGCTCGACCCTCGCGGCAAGCTCGTTCATCGGATGAGCTCGCCCATTGGCGAGCTCGCCGATCACCGCGAGATCGCTGTAAGCTTGCCGCGAGCTCACTGTAGGAAGCTATAAGACAGCTTCCCGCCTGGCGCAATGGGGATAGCGCGCAAATGCTACTGCCGCCTTGGCTACCCATGATGCGCGTGCTGTTGTTGCTGCTGTTATGCGCGTGTGCAGCTTTGACTGTATGTTGTAGCTGCTCGCCACTGTCGCTGCAGCTGCTGTTGCTGCAATGCAGTGTTGCTGCTACCGCGCGGTGTTGCTGCTGTAGTTGCTACGTCTGCTGCAAGGCGGTGCTGCGCACTACTGCTGCACGCAACTGCTGCACGCTACTGCTAGGCTGGTGCGCAGCGGCTGCTGGCACGCTGATGCTGCGCCGCCCTTCTGCTGCTGCACGACTGCTAATGAGCAGCCGCGAGGCTGCTGTTGCTGCTGTTGCGAGACTGTTGCGCAACAGCTGTTGGTACGCTGTTGCTGCGGTGTCCTGCTGCTATGTTGCCCTACTGCTGCTGCACAGTTGCTCGTGAGCAGCTGCGTGGCTGTTGCTGTTGTCGCTTCGTGATGGCTTAACTGTGTGGCTGCGGTTGGTGCTGCCGCATTGGCTATAGTCGCTGCAGCTGCTGCTGCCTCCCCGGCTGCTGTGGCTCCTACCGCCACTGGTTGTTAGTGTTGCGCGCGCCTCGAACGGCCGCTGCCATTGCCGATGTCGCATGCTGCTGCCGCCGTTGCCTCTGTTGAAACATACCTGTGATGGGTCCTCCCAAAACTTGCAGCTGATTTGTAGATGGCACGTGCTGCTACCAGTCACTGTTGCTACTGCTGTTGCGTCTCTACTACGCACCAGCGCGAGCTGTGACTCGTCTGCTCTGATACCAAGAGAAGATTCTAGGAAGATTCCTAGCATGCTTGCCACTGACTTGGTGTCAGCGCTCAATCAGCTCGCGGCGTCAACACAGGTCGGACGCGAAACGACAAGGGTTTGGCTAGACGACACAACATAGTGTGAAATGTGCTTCCATTGATAAACACATGCAGAGAGAAATGACAAGTGAGCAAGAATCAACCTAAATAGTTGCTGGCCGCCTAGAATCGCTAGGGCCGGCGGTATTTGTGTACCTGCTCAAACTGGCCTTAAATCACAGTTCTGGCCGTAACTCACTGCTCAGGTGTTAGCATCACCCGCTGTCTGTACCAGAACATGCACAACGATGAGCTCTACGCAATGGACCCACGCAAGGTGGGTTTGCATTGTCCACACACGAATAGCAAGCAAAACAAGGAAATCGGTCAAAATGGCCTATCCGCCGAGAAAGCTCTAGAGCACTCTGAACTACAGTAAGAGCACCCATAAATGTACGAGTGCAGTACCGAGACGTCAGCGTGTGCTTTCCACAACAGGAAGCACACACAAAGTTGTAGGTCTCCTCATCGCACCGGTACAGGCAACCGGGTGCGTGGGTCTCCACCACGGAGAAAACTCCATAATGGCAGGCCTGCCAGTCAGGCTGTAGAGACGCATCATCTGGGTCACACCTATCATGTCGTAGCTGCTGGATAAGTCCCTGGAGGATCGGGAGTCCCGTCGGGTCGTCACGATATCCAATGCGGCCGCCACTCACCATCAACTTCGTGTGCAACTGTAGCTGCCACGGCCGTGGCTCGTGACGGGTGGAAGCCACATACACCAACAGCCTGTAATCACCTGAAATGGACGATGTGCCTTTTGACATTCCAACGTCTGAACATTGGCTCCTCACACAAGAGACCACACTCGGGGACATATTCACCCAACCACTCTTTTCCTACACACCAACGTGCCGGGCCATTATCTCTGAAGTTCGTGGCTTTATCCCCCTCTCGTGGGCTCAAATTCTCCAAGCAGGCACTTCACTCCCTTGCACTATCCACCTCACACACTATGTCACCATTCAAGGTCTTATTAGACTCCCTCCTGCAATCATCTTCTGCCTCCCACCCTCGTCTCTCACCCACCATCAAGCCCTGCTCGTCCTCCACTCTTGAAAACTCCATCCACATGCGTGGGCACAGCACCTCATGACACAAGGCAGGAGACTGACTCTAGTTTCCATTTCAGATAACCAACTTCCTCTAAGGCTCCCAGCTCGACCTCCGGTACCTTCATGGACATCCCATATGCTTTCCTGAAAATTTACTCCCATCTTCTCCAAGAGCATCTTTCATTTCCTCGTACGAATTAAACCAGCAAACCAAGTACCCACATAAAGCATTCTTCCGGCCCTCTATTCACCGAAGATTGGACCACCTTCCTCTCAATTTTGGTATGAAAAACACTATGAAAACAATCCTCCATTCTAGTGGCCCACCGCACATGTTTCCCACAGAAGAAAAAGGAGGTCCTTGCCCTTTCTGTCGCCAAGATGAAACCATTGAACATTGCTTCCTTAGTTGGCCCAGAGTAGGCGGCCTCACAGCCCATCTCCAATGCATCTACCATATAATTTTCCTGACCTCCCTTGTAAACCAATAGATGTACTTATTGGCCGTCTTGAATTTCTTTGCTTTAACTTAACTTGGACTGTCTGCTCTAGCACTTTTCTACTTATCTGGAAGGAGTGATTGGCACAACGCTACTCCCCCCCCCCC
>SZWC01003253.1:114270-140782 GCA_023375785.1 Penium margaritaceum
ATATACCCAACTTACCCCACTTACCCGAAGACCTAAAAGGTTTTTATCATATCCTACCAAGTTTTGAAACACGAAAACAAGAAAGGTTGCTTATTTCTACGTTCCTTTGAAGAAAATTTCTTCCAATCTATAGGTCTCCGCAACCTTCTGATCCAAAACCTTCTATATAACCTCTAAATCTTCTCTTTTCCTGCACCATATGGTGGGAAAAGCCTCTTTTATATTCCTTCCCTCCTTAAGCGCAGTCGGGGGCGCCGGGTTCAACCAGTCCCTGATTCACTCCCTGACGCCACTGTTCACGTCCTCTCTTGTCAAATCGTCTAGGCACTGCGGTTGCAGTTGTGTGCTCTCAGCCGTCGAAACTTGGCGGTCACATTTGTCAGTTTCTGCACGGAGGAGGGTCTGCCTGGATTCCGTCCTTGACCACATGTCGAGACGGCAGGACCCATGATTTAAAGTTTGAAGCCCTAGATGCTTCTTGATTCTCGTCCTTATGCTGTAGTCGGTTCGATTCGCAGGAGCGAGCTTGGCAATCGAAGGTCGTTTTTGTCGATGTTGACCTTCAGCGCGTTGGGGGCTATTTCCCACCATCGTCACCAACCACGAACAAACCGACCGACTAGTCAAACCTAAAGATACGCCGGACCAGAAAAGTTGCACAATAAAGTAGGCCATTTGGTCTCCCAGCCATTTGGTCTCCCAGCCATTTGCATATCCTGGTCCGTCCTAAGTAACACAAGTTGCTTCCGTGAAGAATTTAGAATTTTCTTCTTTTACCAAGATTATCTCTTTGTTATTGATTCATTTGTTTAGGAGTTATTGATTATCTCTTATACACCACAAAAAAAGATGAGATGTTGGTACGACACTCTATATCATGGAAGAGATGCACAACGTCACTCTGTGTACATGAATGATGGATGATGTTTCTTAACATCTCTCAATTAACTAGAAGGCATACAATCAATTAACCTTTATTTTTCCTTCTCTTTTTATTTATCTTGTATGCTCATATGTGTGTTGATAAGTTGTGCCTGATGAAACATTTTCTCATCTAAGGGAAATTATTTACCTTCATGTTTTGTGGAGAGAATTTATTTTTCTTGTTGATGTGCACACCCTTTTTACGAAACAATCAAATAGTTGTAACGGAATATTTGCTCCCTCTTGTCTTACGCCTTATAAGTAAAGGTTTGTATCATTATGGTTGCGCTTAAGGCCCTTCACATATACTATCATTGTTTGAATGAGAGCACCATAGTGTCCAGCATCACCACACTATTGAAGCACTACTCCATTCCGCATGCAACATAAAAAAGGTGGGCTTACTACAGCCAAGTGTAAATACCACAGAAATGTTATCCATGATGCGTATGCTCATCATGAACGCCAAGTATCATGAGGTGGTATTATTGGGTTAGGTAGTTACATCATTGGAATATGTAAGAGTGTGCAAGCCTAATTTATCGTTTGTGTTTATCCGCTAGCTGTGTACTCTCACCTACTGGTGTTCAATGGCGGTGAAAGAGGGTTTCAAAAATAGAAAATGGTGATGTATGAACTTCGCCATCCAATCAAACCTTTTTTTACTCTTCAAACAAATGTTCTGAGCGCAACATGGAGACCCACTACCAAACCCTTTGCACATTATTGTTTTTTTGTGCATCCAATTTTCAAAGGTCCTTCAAGTGCTAAACCTCGATCTAAAGGTTCCAATAGGTGATAACACGCTATTAATCCATAAAACTTATGCTTTAGGCTACATGTTTTGAATTCGCATCTATAGATACGACCATATGTTCATGTTTGAGTTTTGATATGAGTATGGATCCGGGTTAAAAAAAGGATATGGACATGCATATGAATGTGGATATGGATATGGATATGGACATGGATATGGATATGGATATGGATATGGATATCGATATGGATATGGATATGGATATGTATATGGATATGGACATGGGTATGGATATGCATATGGATATGGATATGGATATGGATATGGATATGGATATGGATATGGATATGCATATGGATATGAATATGGAAATGGATATGGTTAAAACATGGATTTGGAGGTGGATACCAATATGGATGTGGATATGGATATGGACATGGATATAGATATGGAAATGACGTGGATATTGATGTGGAAATGCATATTCATGTGTGCATGAACTTGAATAAAGATACGAACATGGATATGCATATGGGAATGCACATGGACATGGGTATGGATATGGATATGGATATGGATATGGATATGGATATCGTTATGGATATGGATATGGGTATGGATATGGATATGGATATGGATATTGAAAAACATAGCATTTCTAGTATTTCTACTAATGAGTGTGAAGTTATACTTATGAATGAATTGGTTCCTCTTTATCATCCAGTTGAGAGAAAGAAAAGGATTTTTTCCCTTCTTAAAGAAGCTTAATTCATAACCCTGTGCACGCTTTGTCTGCATAAGCTACATCTGCTTGTAACAAATTGATAACACAACAATCTTGTTTTCTATTCAACTAGCTCCATCATCCATAGTACATTTCATGAATTGTTCTCATTCCAACCACTTTCAAACACAAAAGGTTGTATTGGATATACATTCAAAAGTTTTTTTAAGGATTCATAATACCCTTGAATTTCAATCTCCTAAAAAATCATATGCGCTTGCTTCTTGATGCACAATTGCATAAGATTTACAATGTTGTTTCCATCCTCTTTACTATTGTACTAGCCACGAAATTGAAGATCCGGACATGGTTGCTTTGTAGTATAGAATTTCATTGTGTCATTTTTATCTTTTCGTTTCCATGCTTAAAGAATATGACCGTGAACATGAGGGATTTGAGTACTTTCATTACCGTAGAGGTCTTGTTCTCCCCCAAGACCCTCACGGTTTTATTAGGCTACATACGGTTCTTGAGATTGGTGGGAACTACTTTATAATCTAAATGGAGATGTATATCCACTGATCTTGAACAAAGATATTGGATATAAAGTCGGATCCTACTAGTGAGGGGGTAAGAAAACGTGACGAGGGGTCTTGGTCATGTCTGTTGTGTAACATGAGTATTGATTGTTTACATTCAAACGTTTAGCATGTACACCTCGGTTTTAAACTAGGCAATGTTAAAATTGAAGGTCAAATATGTCAAGAAAAATGGCAACCTTGTTTGGTTGTTGGTGTCACATAGTGTCCCTGTTACTGCGACTAAGGTTTGTGAAGGTTAGTTGCAAAGACATTGTTTTACGACAGGAAAGCACCAATTGCAGCCAATCATGTTGGAAATCATGGAGCTAAGTTTTTGCGCATAGTTTTGGTCTCCCAACATTCATTCATATCTGAGATGTTCAAACACTCATTTGGTGAGTCAAATATTGAATGAGTAAATCGAAATGTGTATTGTAGTAGTGATATGCAGATGTGGTGAAGGCACTTGCCACATTAGCATTCAACTCAGTGATGTTTGGCCGCCATCTATTCAAGCACAAAGACAAGCTTTATGCTATCCAAAAAAATTTGTGGAAGTTTGCTGGTGTTGATAATGAATGCCTAGTTTTTTACTTTACAAGTTGACCTAGATTGAATAAAAATATGCAAAGATAAGGATTATTAGCTATAGAAGCCAAATCGACGATTACGCATCCATTAAATGAAACTTGTGATTGACTTCTTCGTGAACAATCCAATCCTAGGATATAGATCCTTCTCAAGCCCCTTGAATACGATTTATGTGATCCTTGCTTTTGAAGGTCTAGACGAAGATTGTCACTTAACAAAGTAGATTCATGTCGCTTCACGTGCACCCCATTTTGTAACTGATGGGTTGCATAATTGAACACCTTCTCATACAAATATGAGGCAAACTGGTTTTTAGTTGCTTTTGAATACGTCATTAGAGTCTCCAAATTCTTACGCTGCTTTCTCCAGTATGTTAGGGAAGTCTACTGCCATAAGAGATCTTTTCCCTTCAACACACAATGATGATTCCTTTCATATGGCCTCGTTTTTCTTCTTCCTCATTTTCTACTTCCTATACTTCCAAAAATGTGCTAGATGTACGGTATTCTAGATGTAGAATGTAGAAGGTGAGTTGTTTTGAGATATTTTATCTTTTTATGGATAAAGTGATGTTGCCTAGTTGAATGGTATTAGTGGTACTCTAAAATCCTATGGCATGGCTATATGCACAAATGTCATTCATAGCTGTAGTCATGAGGTAGGATTTTATGGCTTGATTGATACAAACTTGGTTGTCACATTTCTACAATTGTATGTGATTATTCCATTTCTGGCGGCTAGTGTCATACCTCATTCACTTGCTAAATTTAGTGTTATTATTACTGTTTTGAAAGTAAAGGTTTGTGCTGCACCCTTTTCCTCATAATGAGGACAAGTGCATGTCTCCCCTTATACAACTACTTTCACAAGTTTACGACTATATAATTTTCCATTATTTACAAGTGGTTTCATTATATTTTTTTGCAAGGCTTTCATTTTAGGCTCTAGGGGTTGATGATATTTTTAGGTCCAATCATATACAACGCTTCTTCTGCTAAGTGCTTTGGTTCTTTAGCTATTTTGTTGGGTTTTAAGAATCAAGATAACATTTTAATCTCATGAAAATCCTTGGATACATGGAAGGATGATGAGGTTTCTTGTTGCGAGTAGCACATTTCTTCATCTACATCATGCATTCCTGTGCTTTTAGTTGTGATTGTGGATGTTTACTCAGGACGTCAACACAACACTCCATAAGGGAGACAAAAGGCATATTCCTTCCATGGTTTATCTACTCACACTTATATTAATCGTGACATCATCTTGTCATTATGTTACCATGTAGAGAACTAAACTGCACGCGCTAAGAATCTATTACATGCTCTTGTATAGTAGCATGTTCCCGTGCCAGCATACACTCGTTTATATCCTGTGATAATTCCTCAAAAACATGGTAGAAAAACTGGTCAAAACAAAAGAGCGGCATAAAACATTATTCAAAATACAAGTATTTCACAAGGAACAACAGCTGAATAAGTATGTTAGCATTACATTGACACATAAATGCTCACCACAAAGTGGAGAACAATGCTTTTCTAAGCCTTTCATTCCTCAATGCAAGGGTCTTGGAATAGCCAATGTTTCATGGATGAAAGGTCTTCAGAATGATAAAATATAATTTCTGAAGGAAAAAGGCCTTTTGAAGCTTGGAGCGACGTTCTAAGGATTGCCCTCCTTGAAGGATGGTAGATGTTTACACAATTATAAGGGTCTTGAGTTGATTGACCTCTACCATGCTGCCAGTCAATTGTATAAATAAAAGGGTCCTTGGATGGACCCTCAACACAGTCTTTATCGCAAAGAGATGCTCATGGTCTAAAAATTGCTGAATGTCTAGAGCTATTGGAGATTTGATAAGACATTTGCCTTTTATTAATAGAGTTCTCTTAAAGCTTACCACCTATGCAAGAAGATTCATTTAGGTAATTGAGGTCTTATACTACCTATTCCTCACTCTATAAGCACTTCCTTTCTCCATTTTTTAGCTTTTCCTACCACCTTGTATACTCCAGTAAAAAGAGTCTTAAAAGTGGAAGCTCTTCCTTGAACGAGAAAACATACCTCCAAGGAAGCTTCATGGAAGCTATTTAATGTGTTTAGGGGAAGCTTCACGTGATGGCTTCTTACTCTTTGAGCTTTCAACTCAAGAATTTTGATATCACCATGCTAAAAAATCAGGACCATTTACCATTATCCTCTTGAATATTGCATAACATAGACCAATAAAAATAAAAGGTTATAAGCAGCATAAATAATTGCGATGTTGTTGTGTAGGTTTCTTGTTTATTTTGCAAGTTTCTTCTCTAGTTGTACTTCGGCCTTTTTCACCTAATTGACTTGGTATCACTTTGGAGACCTTTTCTCAAACAAGTATGCATTCTTGTCATGCATATGATTATGATAGAAAGCAGTTTCTACACCAGAAAGTATTTCTCATTAGAGAATATCTTTTCCAAGTGGAAATTCTCAATTTAGTCGTGGGTTGTAGGTTCATAGATTTATTTTGAGTAGTCATATTTGATGCGTTGATTAGAATGCTCATTATACTATACTTTACTAGGAAATGAACTATTTTATTTCTCACTCCAACACCTTCATAAGAGGAAGGATTCTTTCCAAAGGTGTGGGAAGTGACATTTCCATAACTCGAAAAAAAAAAGAAAATTATGTCAAACCAGCACGAATCAACACACTTGAAAGTGTATGTACACGAATCAAACTCATTGTGAGGTTCGTTTTTTATTTTCTTGTTAATATCACGCTCAAAGAGTTTTTGTGAACATCACCAAAAAATGCTTTCAGAAATGGATAAATAAATGCATGCAATAATAACTTACTCCTATAATTTCCCCATATAATGTACTTACAATCATTTTAACATATGTTTTTTTTCACATTGTTACATCCTGTATCGTTTTTGGACAATTCATGCTATGTTTTCTTTCATTCCATTGATGCAAGATTGATCGATGAAGAAGAGATGTTTTGTAGTTCAAGGGTTTCATGGACCATGAGTTGAATGTAACATGGTCATAAGGAAAATTTTTCGGCGACGGACGGGCTTCCCATCCTTAGTCACCTAATCCAAATATACCTTGAAAGTGTATCTGGTACTATACTTGGAGGGGAGGTAGAGTTAATTGATATCCTACAATACACACGTGCACCGTCGTATTAGCCTACTTGTGCTTTCATGGGTATTTCTTTCGGATTTTGTAGTTGGGGGAGGAGGAGGAATAGGAGGAGAGGAAAGTGTATGGGCTAGGGTATCACTATCTTGGTAGTATGAGTATTATGTTTATTTTAATGTGTAATTTAGAGTCGGATGTGCTCCTTGATGTGATTGACCACTAATGCAGAGTGAAGGGGAGGTGGGGAGGAGGGAAAGTGCATGGGGAAAGTCTATGGTGTAGTGTATTTTTGTGTTGCTAGTAAGTGCATTGTTTTCTTATACATGTGTAGTAAATTGTTGGAAATACTCCTTGGTTTGAGGTATTATCGATGGCAAGAGGGGTAGAGAGGATGGAAAAGCTTTTTTGGAAAGTGAATGGGGTAGTGTATCAGTAGACTGCTAGTAAATGTATTGTTTTAATTCGGAATGGTATTGTGTAATCCCAAAAATTGTCCTTTAATTCAGTGTGAGTATGATGGGAGGAGGACCTCCTATTAGGTCGTGGTTATAATCTTAGCAAGTTCAAAAGAGCACATATTTTTTTTGTGTTAACGATATCCTTTTTTATTTTGTGACACCCGTCAGTTTACTTCAATCAACAAGAATGATCAAGATTTTTTAAATTTACAAAGAAGATAGATGTTTCCAGATATGGATGTCTTATAGCTTTACTTATCATTTCGAGCATATCAACAATTGTGCTAACTTTATGCAACAGCGTTGCACCATGATTTGGATCATTTACGACATATGTCAGATTTATGCGTTGTCCATAAGGATTATTATTTTTTGGAATATCCCACTAAATATTCCACTCTAGAGCTAAGATCCAGGCAAAGAGGCTATGTTTACGTTTTGGATAGGTACATTTCATCGTTACATCATGGTGGAGAACTAAGCTTGCTGGCCAATGTTGGTATCTGTTGGGGTTTTGTAGGCTGTATTGACGAAGTCTTTGCGCGTTGTGATGCAACAAATGAGTCTTGCTGCTGTCCAGGATCTCAATGCCCAGTAATAAAACCTTGTACCCCAATTTTTGGAAGCTAAAGACTTGGATTGGAACTTGTAATTTAAAAAGACTATCAAGTACAAGTCTGGTATAAGGAGTCAACATTGAAACAAAGCTCAGCTCAATGCTCTGACACTTCCTATCGCATCATAGGGTGCAACACCTTGCTAGGCTGTCAAGGTTGTCGTTGTAAGGGTCTAAGCACGGTCACCGTACTTTTAGGTGAAATGGCCTCCAAGTTGTCACGGCAGCCTCCTCTCCACGTTGGCAGCACTACCAGACTTACAAGGTCGTCAGAGGACTTCTAACCCTCTTAACCAAGCTGGCAAACTGCTACCAAGCTTACTGGGTCATCTGAGAGGAACTCCAGCAAGGTTCTTCCAGGCTCGATCAACACTATACAAGCACAACTGACGCTAGACATTAACTCTGGGCTCAACGCCTAGACATAGCTCTTAGCTCAGAGTTGAGAAACTTCTAGAGAGGCAGCCGTAGCAAGGCTGCTTAGAAGTCTTGGGCATAGTCTAGCCAGCTCTTCTAGGTACTCTAGCCTTCAGGTAGTTAGGGGCGTCCACCAACCCAAGCTTGCAGAAGGCTGCTAGGCTGATGGGGGTCTTTAGGTGAGAATGCATTTGTAGAGTCTTGGTTTGAGGCATTGTCTAAAAAAGGATGATTGCTGGTGCAATTGCAGAGTTGATGTATGGAGTTATTTTTGTAATTTATGTAGAGTTTCTGCTGAGGTTTCAACTGGAGTTACTGGACTGTCTGAGTTCAATCTGCTTTTATAGTGGGATCTTAGCAGATTGACCAGTTGCATTGTGCTCAAAGGAAGCTTCCTACTATAAGGTTGTATCTTCCGCCTAGAGAAATCTTCCCGGTCCAAGGCACGCAACTTCCTCCTTAAGGAAGCAACCTGAATACCGGCAACTTGGCAGTGGTCCAAGTTGTTGAGTCGCGCATGTTGCCACTGACACAGGGGGGTCCCCACTCTTAGCTCTGCATGCGGCTTCTGAGTCGCGCATGTAGTAGTTCATGGAGCTATTGAGTCGTGCATGCAGTAATTGATGCAATGTTGAGTCATGAATGCACCACCTCATGTGGAGTGGTACCTTCTCCAAAGCCCTACTTGCATGTGTTGATGCAAGAAGAACCAGCAGTCGAATCAGGTGTAGCCCCACCTTGACTTGTCTTGGCCAAGTACCCAATAGTGCTTGCTTGCACTATGCAGCTGCTGACCAAGCTAGACCAGCAGGCATGCACGGCCTGCTGTGCCTGCATCACTCAAAGATCCACGCTCCTTTCCCCCCCATTGGACCTGGATGCCAGAATCAAATGTGGCTTGTACATCAGAAATTCCTGGGCGAGGCGCACGCGAGTGTTTACGGATAAAAATTTGTAACTTTCCGTACAAACCTCCGATTTTCAATCCGACCACGTCATGTCGAAGCTGATTCTCATCGTAGTTATCGCTCACTCTAAACGTATCCACCATTTGATAACTTTGCAACCACTTGAGCTAAGGTAATTTGGAGAAAATTACCATAAAAGTCTCCCATCTAGCATTGTAGATGACAAGTGCATGGACGTCTTCATGGACGAATATGTACATCAGTAAATGGGAAAGCCGGGATCACTACGTACATGTAGTTTTTAAGACCATTGCGAGAATTACAATTAGGACCATTGGGACGGCCACCTACGGAACAAGCCAAAGTAGTATTATGAACGAAGGCTTCTAGTCGCCACAACAGAAACAGAATTATGAAGTATCTTTGTGAGTACTACCACCACCACCATCGCAAGTCAAACTATTGAATTGGAGCTCGAATCCACACCAAAATGGAGTTCTCACTTGTTGACCTTGTAGGCATGGAAACTTTAAGAGCTTGGCTAGGAGGCACCCTAACTTCTTGAATGCCTGTCAACACATAAGATATGCATAGATGCTTGCCAAAAGGCTAGGATATTGGCAAATTATTGCCTCAAAAAAGGGTTGGGGGCTAATTTAGAGCACGTTGCCATACGTAGGCTATTATGAGACTTTTACTTAACGTCTTTGCATTTGCTCATGTAATTCTGCCATAAACTCAAATGTAAAAAAGCATCATTTATCCTTTCCATTTTGCATCTATATTTTAGTGTTTACATGTCTATCTGAGGACGACAAGGTCAGCAAAGCCTCCCCAACCATTGATGTGGTTGTTTGAAAGTCTTACTCTACCGATAGAATATAAGGATTAACGTTTCACTTTTGTTAGGGTGATGGCTTCTTTCAATTCCTCCACCTTCATAATGTTAAATTGTATTATGTGTTTGTTATGTAGTTTATCTACATGAGGGTTGATTGCACGTGTATACAAACTATTGTGTACATTTTGGAGTGCATTCCTGTTCTTTCCGTGATACACTCCTCAATTTCAATTGTAGTCCTTGAGGGGATACCTTTTATTGTTGCTTCATTTGCATGGTGCTTAACGAGTTGAATACATGAGAAAAGTATGTCATTTTCCCCTTTTCCAAAAATATCGGTCCACAGTGATCAAAGTTCTTGATCAAACACATGATGCTTTAAAAAATGTACATATATGCATTTTAGTAGAGTCTAAAATATATAGTTAATGACACAATCATCCCATTAAATTTTCACATACGAGCAGGGTGCTACCCCATTTAATTTAGAGATGTATGGTAGGTGTATTTGGTAGTATATCTAAAGGGTTATAACTCATGTACAAGGGTATGATACACATATGTACCGTTTTCTCCTAGTTTGGATAAGGTATACAACACAATCCCTTGATACACTTGCAATGATTTCAGATGGGAAGGCAGGAGAAATTAAATGGTACCTTAGTTTTCATTTCTTGTGGATCTTAATGAAAGCAAATTTAGTACACTTACTATATAGACTTCAAGGGAGAAGGGGAAGGAAATTATAGTTTGAGTGAATTATGCATTTAAAACTTGGGATTCATGCACAAAGTAATAGAATTTCCTTTTGTGTTTGTAGGAATTGTTGCTTTCCCTTCAAATTGCTTTCAAAACGCAGTTTGTATGACACATTAGCCCTCATAAACTTCAAATGATAAAAAAAGGTGCGTTTGACATGATTGAATATATTCTAACCATAATATAGATAAACTGTTAATGATAGAAAGTATATTGGGTGCATGGTTTAACAAAGAAGTTGGTGTTGTATATAGGACATACGTGTATGTACAATTCTATGAAGTGAAGTTGTTGGAGTATTATTCATTGGATGATAAGTGTTCAAAAATTGTTCTAGCGATCTAAACTTAAAAAGAATAATGTATCCATAAATTGTTTCCTAATTTTGCCTATTTACTATCTAGAGAAAAAAGTACATTATTGATTCCATTGTTCAGACTAAACTTAGAATGTTTCATTATGTTTGGTATGTGAATAGGTGAATTCGGATTTCAAATTGGTCGGTTAAGAGAGTGTGTGGGTGCTTTCAAACATCTCAAAATATGTTTAGATTAGATGGATGATTGTATTTTGAGGGTTCTGAAGGAGGTATAGGGATACATCCACAAGACTAGTCTTGTAGAACCTTTAGGCAACCACCATGGATCTTTTAAGAGAGTAGCGTGTTTTAAAAAATGTGCCATTTATTATGAGAGATTTACCGTAAGGCTATGGTTTGCAATGTGTGAAGATAAGGCCTTCCTTTTTTGTTCCTTCAATTTGTGTTTTCAAAGCTATTGTAGAATTTTTTTGGAAAGGAATATGAATTCATGTTAGATTACATGAATTTGACATGTGGAGTATAAATATTTAACCCTGGTTTTAGAAGTCAGTTTGACCAATTTCAATCAAGTAGATGGTTGCATAACCATTTTAATAGTTGCACAACCATATGGATAGGTACGAAGGCTATAGCTGTATGATGAGAGGTGTCGGGAAACCTTAAAGTTCTACATTATCTTAGAAGTTAAAAGGGGACCCGAAAGTTGTATCAAGTTCTAGATATTTAAAATAGTGGCAGTTGAAAGGTTGGAACAAGATTTAGTGACCACGTAAGAATAGGAAAAGTGAAGAAGGATGTTACTCTTTTATTGTTAAAAACCGAATAGTGGTCATCATGTATCGAACTCAAAGGTAACCCAAGATGATGAAAACTGAAGCATTTGAAATTATGCCCCCAAAATTGAATTATGGCTAGCATTTTAGGTCTCTTCTTGTAAGACATTGAACCAAAATTAGAGTTTGACAAAACACGGAAATAGAAAACAAGGATTCCCTTCGTTGGAAGATACAAAACAGAAGCGCAGAAGTTTTGGCTCAAATGCATTGTAAGAGTTATGAAAAAGCGAAAAATGTTACTTCCTCATCTGTTTGGTATAGATTTATCAAAACGTTTTCTTGTTAGATTATGGAATGTAAAATAAATCTGGTTTTTCTCTACATTGATGAAGATTATGCGGCTGTTTGATGAATGAGATTAAATTACAATTTCGTCGTTAGCTTTGTAGCCCTTTTCGTGCTAGAACTAGAAAACCAAATATGAAAGCGAAGTGATACAGTTTGTAACAAACAAAGTTATTAATTTAAAGGTGACTTTTTTGTTTGCTTAACGTTTGAGGGATAATTATCACGATAGAAACACTCAAAACGTAAATGGGAATTTTCCCTTTATAATCCTTATGATGATCTAGAGATTAATTTAATAAAAATTGTTTATCATCTCGACCTATTTTTTTCATTGCAAAATAATGAGACAATGCACTTTCTATTTTGGATTGTCATGCAAGTCAACACCATGGATGATAGATAGTGTTTATGTATCAAAAGAGTGATTAATTTAAATATCTGATAAAGATAAAGGTGTGTAGTGAATGCTGGATGGAATTTTGAGTTACGTCTATTGCGTTTTGTACTAAGGAATAAAAGAGACAAAGAAGTTGAATATCTTTAAAAACTAGTATGGGCTAATTGGAAAATAACGATTGTGATCTCAATTTTAGTACTGAAATAATCACAATGGTGGATAATATTGCCTTCTCATGTACTCGAAGTCGAAAACTCAACTTTTGTCCAAAAAACGTATTGATAACAAAGGATAAATCCATTTTAGGCTTGTTTATTATTAATAAAATTGGCATAGATTTTAGATTATTTGATTGTAAGACGATCATGTACCTAAATCCAATGAGAGGAGGTCTTAGGTTACAAATAAGTAATACATTTACAACAAATTTGGCAACTTGAAACATGAGTTTCTGTTTTTTTACGTTAAGAAGTGGAGAATTTGCATTGGATGAACCTAGTGAAGTGATGGTTCCAATTACAAGTTAAATGTAACCAATTATAAAACAGGCAGAAATATTGGGTATTAGTCTTTTGTGCACTTTTGAGATAGAGATATGGGAAATCTCATCTATTGCAAAAGAGGTTTTCCAATCCAAATCAAGATGTGTCAATTACATCTTGTTTTCGCATCCATGCATTTTTGTCTTAATAACATCGAGTGAATGTTTGAGATGAGGTCAGTTTTTAACATTAGTGTATGGATGAAAAATAATGGAAAGGCACGGTACCTTTATTCTTTTTAATTATGTTTTTCCATCACATCCGTGTGTAAAATGTAATCTTTTTCTTGAATATATCTCTTTTGCACATATCGTGCACATGGTATTTGCTGATTACACCTTCATATGTTTGACTTTGCCCTATTGATTTGTTTTTATGACTTTTCATCCTCCTTTCATAACACTTGCAAATAATATTGTATGGGTAAATCTTGATTTATTTGTAATAGATTGTCTTCTTCAGGCTCATTTACAAAGTAGAATATTGCAAAAACGTTGGTAATTAATGCTGCACTTATGCCAAACACATGGTTGGTGAATTTAAGTGGGTGTGATGACTGCGCTGGTTTCATGCTCCGATATGGCATAGTCGGTCACACAATCGGATAAAAATACGCAGAGTGTGAATTTCCTCTGTGGCTTTGGGGAGAGGTGCTGTGGATAGTTCTTCATTATACAGGGCAGTCCAATTCTGGCAACCAGGCCTAAAGGGCTTGGATTGTAAAATAGTGTGGCATGCACAGGCTCAAGCGCATGGCTCCACTGGGGTAGGGACTCGTAGCTGAGTAGTGCAATTAAGTGCCACAGGTAGGTGGGCCAAGGCCTGACTGGGCTTCTAGGATGAGGGGGTGTGTGAGCTCCTTTTGGGGACCATCTACACAAACAATCCATGGCCATGACTCAACATGCTTCTCTACTCGCCACCGTAACAGGCTGCATGGTGAGTTAGAATGCAAAGATAACGGTTACAAAGATCTATAGTTTTGACTAATCTGTGTGGAGGGTCAGGATGTGTGCATTACAGCTACAGTGATCTATGGCTCTCACAGATCCATGAGAAGCTCCTAGACTGAAGAACCAGAGTTACGGTGAAACTTCACGGTACTCCTAAAGAAGCTTCTTCAAGCAAGCAAGGCAGTCCACTTGCAAGGATCGCAAGAATAAAAGGTGGCAACCCTAGCACATCTTGTTATCTAAGTAGGACTCATCTTTCATGTCACGACCTTGCAACACTTATAATCTGAAAGCGCCTCAGAGCAAGGTTCTGCTGGAGTTTTCACCGGACACCCGTATAAGCTTGGTAGGGCTCTTCTAGCTTGTGAAAGAGGAAGCTCTAAACTACCTAGAGGCCAGTCCACCTGGAAGATGGTGCTCGTCCAAAACCCCTTGCGTTGACGATGTTAACAGTCTAGTAAGGCGTTGCCCCTTACGTGGGCTAGGAGTTGTGGTGGAGCTCATATGTAATCTTTGTTAAGCTCAGCTTTTCATGTACCATACTTGTACTTGGGAATCTATCAAGATTTCTTCCGTTGTAAAATTCCATTTCCAAAGTTCATCTACTGATCTTTCTCCTAGCTTGTAGCAAAAGAAAAGATCCAATACAAGTAAGGAACCTAGTCCTTGCTTCACACTTGCAGCAGAGCGGATTGGTGAAGCATTTTTCACCATCCTTGTACAAGCTCGAGGTTGAGCAACGTGTGCCTTTTTTTAAGCGTGTAACGCGAGTGGCCCTTTGCGACGTTTAGCCTGCATAAGACATAAGCATCAACAGACCACGAGCAAGATGGAGGCGGAGGATCAAAAGGTAGGTTCTTCCACTCTTAATGAGAACTCTGTTTTGCATGGTTGGCATATAGATAAGGATTAAGGATGCCATGTTGCAGACTATGCACAACGCAAAGGAGTAGAAGCACAATGTCTAGCTGATGAGGCGCAATGCATGGCAGAAGAAGAAGACGTAACTTGTCAAGTTGTGGAGCACATGAGGCATGCATTGAGGGAATAGATGGGGGCTCAAGAGCTCCTCTTTCAACAAGAGCAACTGATGCATGCCGCTCAAGCATCTGAAATGTAGCAGCTGTAATAGTCACATGCGGCTTTAGTCTCCCATGTTTTGGAATTTAAACAGCAACAGGTGTGGTTTCAACAAGAACAACAACAAGAGCTTCAGAAGCAACAGTTTCAATAATAACAACAACAACACATGCCATGGCAACAAGCATTTCAAGCATCATCCTTGCATTTGCCTCAAGCAAGTGCTCCCCCTATTGTGCAATTAGCCATGCCTTTGCCGTTGCAACCTATCCAAGGAGTCATGTCACAGCAATTTGTAGCTCAAGAGCGTCAAGCTACTCCCGTAGTGCTCGTGATGGCACAGTTTCAACTAGCAAAACAGGCACCACTGCAACAAGCATACATGGGATAACCCGCTATGGTGGGAATCGCGCCACCAGTTCAGGCTCATCGAGTAATGTAGCAGCATTTCCATGTACAAGGTCCCGAGGTGCTTCCACATGGCAAGGCATACTAGAGACTTGAGGATGTTGTGCCCCCTGCAACAGCTGCCTTGCAGCTGTAGAAGATCAAGATTGACCGATTTATCAGAAGTAAATTCCTCAACCAGGCACACAACTTCAAGAAGGTGGCCTAGATTCATGGCCTTTTGAAGTTCTACCCTGAATAGTACGCACCTCCACCCTTGGGATCACCACCACAAGTGGTTTCAGAGTACCATTACTTCAACCAGGCTTCATTCGTGACGCTGGATATGGTGTTCAACAATCACATCCAACAAGCAATTCCAATGTACGAGGACATGGCAGAGTTTGCAAAACTAGCATGGTCTTACCTTCTAAGAACCTACATGTCTGGCGACTATACCTTCAAATTACCACCACGTGACAGAACTTTCACAAATCAACCGCAGCGACTTTGACTACATTGAAGCATACATGAACAAAGCTAAGTCACTACGCGACGAGCTTGTAGTGAGAGATGCATCAGTATCTGAACCCATCTTTATGACGTTCCTCCTCAACGGCCTGACTTGTGACTGCGACGACGTGCAAGAGGTGCTTAAGTTCAAGCATGAGAGTGAAATAACGGTAGCATACATCTACAAGATGCTTTCTCTAAGCAGCGTGATGGCGAGCTGGCAGAAGAGAAAGATTGTATTCTCACGAACATAATGTACCAAGGTGTCAGCGCTGTAGTCAGCTCCATAAAGCCATCACGAAACAGCTAGGCTCTGATGAAGGCAGCCTTAGAATATTCTTTTGCCCAGTCGAAGCCAAATGCAAGCTGGCAAAGCTCACATGACAAGCGAGTAGGATCACGCCCTGCATATGAGTGCCATTATTGTGGCAGGCCAGGGCATGTGAAGACTTATTCTAAGAAGTGACTATGGGATGAGGAGCAAGGAAGTCGGACAAAGAGAGTCAGCAACTCAGGAGGAAAGGGGGAGAAAAAGAGTGATGAAAAAGTGAAGCATGTCGAGAAGTAATAGAAGGGGTCAAAGAAGCAAACAAAGAAGGGAGGCAGAAGCAAGTAGTATGACTACATGCGGTCGGTGTTTCAGATGTAAAACACGGAAAGGAACAATCTGGTTCGCTTAACGTATGTGTGGTACCTAGATATTGGGTGCACTTCCCACATCTCTTTCGACAAGGCCTCCCTCCACAAACTCCTACCCTGCTCCAAGGTCTTCATCGTAGTCACTAACAAAAGCAGGTTGTAGTACTGGAAAAGGTGGAAGCGCCTCAGAGCAAGGTTCTGCTTGAGTTTGCTCTGGAAACCACTGTAAGCCTAACAGAGCACTGCTAACGTGGGAAGGAGAAAGATTTGATTACCTAAAGGCTAGTCCACTTGGAAGACGGTGCTAGACCAAGACCCCTTGCGTCGATGGTCTTAACGGTGTAGCAAGGTGTTGCCACTTGCATGGGTCAGGAGCAGTGGTGGAGCTCATGTGTAGCCTTTATTAGGCTCTACTTTTCATGTACCATACTTGTACTTTGGAATCCATCAAGATATCTTCTGCTGTCACATTCAGTTAACAAAGTTCATTTGCTGATCTGTCTTCTAGCTTATGGCACAAGAAAAGATCCTTTACAAGCAAGGAACATAGTCCATGCTACACATATGCAAATCCCAACAGTGAAGAGAGTTGCATGAATCCAATTTGGATTGCCCGAGCCGCAATACGTGGATAGAAAAGGCAAAATATCTGCAGAGAGCATTAACAACAATTGTTTCACCATTTTGTGTCGTTATCGCAAATGATGCTCAAGCACACCCACAGGTGTCAACCTGGCTTTTGAATTGTACGCTATTTCCTTCTCATTTTCCAAGTTCAAGAGTAGAAAAGCATATTTACAGTGGGCTTGAGTGAACCTTACATTACACCTTCGTAGTTAGGTGTTGTCTTGCATCATTGATCTTGATTTTAGAAATAACTGATTTTTTTTATGATTTGTTCCTGATTGTTTTTTCCACTTTTGCTCGTCACCATTGCCATGAAATTACATAATCCTGAGTGCGACTGGTAATCATTGGAGTCGATCATCGAACAATATGAGACATATCTTATTGCATGTTCCTAGAAGACTTTCCTAATTTACAAAACTCACGTATTGTATCAACCATAATTTTTGCTTGTCTTATTACTCGTAGAAGCGGTTAGTGTCACAGTGATTCGCCTGGTTATGGATGCAATTTTTCTCACAATCAAAGTTCACGTGATTAGTAGAATTGGGATTATCGAGCTGATTTTGTTTAGCCATTCTTGTGCTATGTGGTTCCCGCGAAGATTGTCAAACATGGGAAGAGAGCATCCCAACTAGACACATCAATGTGGAGGGTTAAGCCATGCTACCTGTACAAAAGGTGGTGAGGTTGGTTGCAGTTGAAATGGAGAGTTGAATGGAATTTCCGAACTTGCGGTTGATTGGTTGGTATTGATGGTCAAAACAGTGATTTTTGCACGTTAAAAGACATTTTTCATGATTTTCATCCATATTTCCGCCAAAGGTTTGGCGGATGCCAATGTTTAAGCTGTTTATACATGAGACATGCGCACATCCAAGTTTGTACAATGGTGGATAGGACCTTTTGTATCGTCGGATCCTTTCCATCGTGGCGTGATTGATTTGGGAGAGATCCCCATGTCCATTCCCTACGAGAGAGCATTGCCAGAGAGTGGCCCCGATCTTCACTAGCATCTCAACCAAATTTGGCTGACGGAAGCAAGGTCTAGGTAGAACTACAGAACTGGTCGCAGGTGAGAATTGGTGATAGACATTTGACCCACTTCATCCACCCAATCTAATAAGACACTTTGTTTCCTATGTTTCCACATACACAAAGCTAGGCAAATGACGCGGATGTGTGTGGTTTAGCAATGGTTTCGCCCATATCCACTTGTATTCACTCACTACGGCCATCAACTCTGGCCCATTTTGGGGGGACAAGTGTGACGCCCGTGGTGCATGCAGCTTTTTCTAGAGCGTCAAAGTAATTCATGCATTCTGAAACAAATAAGGGGGGCACTGTTAGGGTGGCAGAGCAGGAGGATGAAAAACACGCACCAGCTTCACGATGGGCCCACTTCCTTTGTGCCCTGGCCTTCGAGACGTTGAGCGGACTTGGCGACGAGTTTCGAATCTTCCTCAAACGCTTCATGTAGATTTGTCTCTCCCGAGGCACACGTCGATGCTGTATAGAGGCCAAGGAGTGCTAGGGGGAGCGGGCGGTCTCAGCCCTAGGCGAGCGCGTCTGTATTGGAGGCTTCCGGAGCTTGTGCGCCGCCATCTGCATTTTCACCAGCACCCACGCCTAGTTTCTGTCTTTGTTTGTGTTGGAGGTTGCGCCGCAGCGTGAGCACGTGGGCCTGGCCTTGACCCTCTTTGACCTTTGTGGGATTGTGCCCACCTTTTCTAGTGCTTAGTTTGTAAACCCATCGTATTGTGCCGAGGTGGCGGGGTTTGCATGCATCATTAGACCCCGAAGTTGTGCCGGTCAGGGGCAACTTTTCATGCCTTTCCATTATATTAGTGAAAAGTTTACCCAGAAAAAGAAGGTATTCAGTCACGTTTGGTTGTTGTATATTGAGCTAGTGATGGAAAAAAATTTCCAAAAAAAGGTAGCGGAACGCTCAACCACTAAACTCAATGTAGCAGAGGGTGGAAGGTATGTAGCCGCATCTTATTTGGTTCGAATCATGAGTTGAGTTTGTTCAACCCACGATTTTAACCGCAACCAGCCTAACCCAACAAGGCTAAAACACTACGGACAGGACCCACTTTCCATCGCTCCATTGAGACCGCCCAACTACATTCCAGCGTTTATCAGATGCACCCCTGGAATGAGCCCCAACCCATCGCAGAAAGAGAATAGCGTCAGTCCACGACGTTACCTAGGGTCTGAGCGTCCATTTTCAAGAACAATATCCAATGCTTGCGTTTTCAATCCGAATGGTACCTTGAATTCAAGAAATCGACGATTAAGGCGAATTCAGTGAGCTGAGATTCGAAGGTGGATGACAACTTCTTCCTTGCGTTGTGCCGCATGTTGAACCACCCCACCAAACAGAACCAGCGATTCTCAACCGCGTTCTGAGCCATCATGGAGACCCATCATTGGCCATGAGGGTGCCGTCTCGCGTGCATCAGCAGATCCTCGATCTGTTAAACGTCGAATCCGCTTCATCTGGACCCCACTGAACAATTGCCGCAGGACGTCTGTTACTTCAGAACGCCTAACAGGAGATTCAATAACGTCGGATAAATGGGGACCCCAGACGTCGGATGCAGCCTACGGAGAGCCCCCCGCACGGTCCGACGTCACGCTGACGATAGAACTGTCTGCATGCATAGGAGGAGCCGACATCGACGGCGATGCATTTTCGTCTATAGCGCGACGACACCCGTTATCCCGCTGCGTTCAAAATTGGAAGAATAGCGGCTCCGGCGCGTTCTCTTCCTAGCCGCAATAAATCCTCTGCGATCCGAAGGGCCATTGGAGCGGCTTGCAATACCTGCACTACTTTCTGGTCTATGACGCAGGCACCATGGCCAGCTTTAGTCGCGATTCCTTTAGATTCCCCTTCTATGGCTGTCGGCTGCCTAAGTTAACCGTCGAAGGAAACGATGAGTCTTGGCTGTTGGGCGAATGCAAAGCATTGCTGAAAGGAAATATTCGTAGACCCAAATTGACGACGCTTGGTGAGGAACATCCCGCGTCCTGTCGGATAGAACGTCCCTGATTAGCTAATATGAAAACATCCCCAAGTCAAATGGTCGTTACCCCTTCACTCTCGCTCTTTCCCCCCGTCCTCGAGGGACGGGAAAGCATAGCAATAAGGTCCTGCGGCCCCGCGTCGATGGACGGTGACATTGAGCCACAAACTGTCCTCGTGCAATCTGACATAACTAATTTGCCTGGTGGTAGTTTTCTTCGGCTGCGTTTTTTCTCAGAATCTGTTCTCTGAATCTTTCTCCTTCGTTTTGACCGCTAAACGACGCATATCTCTAAGCTCAGGTCGACAGTTCAATCAGGATATGGATTGACTAGACCTGGAGTCACTGTCGTCCTTGCCAATTCTGTTGGACTTCCTCCCCCCGTCGTGGAACAACCTCAACCGGACAGCGATGTCCCCGGTCGCTATGTTCTGCGACCGTTAGGCCCGACTCTGAGATCCAAAAGCGGCCTTCCAACTATTCGCAAAAACGGCAATGGCGTTTTTGTCCATCTCTAGTTAAGCCCACTCCAGAAACTGTTTCTTTTCAGAATACTTCAGCAGACTTGCAACATGATTGAACTGGCGCTCGAGTCAACGGTTCCTCATCTCGTCGCTATCTAACTCCTCGTTCCTGCCGGGGAGATATCGCCCGGCTGCTGCTGCCCTGGTGTCGTACTGTAGCCACTGTCCTCGAGGCTGCTTCTACTGTACCACGCACGGATGCTTTCGTCATGCGCGCCGGCAGTGAGCGTGGGCAGTGACAGCGCCCAGTCTGCCGCAACCGGAACCGCGGCTGCTGTGCAGAGTACTGTGCTTGACTGCGTCGGCGGCCTCCCCGCAAAGCTGTTTTTCGCTCTAGGACCGCCATCCCCAAGGCGGTATCGCGTAGTACGCGAGCTACACCAGTGCCCTACCCTCCGCCGACTCGTGCTCGCAGTGCTCAGTGTCTCCAGCCTTCGTCTCATAAGTCGCGCACCACGCGTCCCGAGACGAGACAAGGTACGCGAGCCGCGCTGATTCCCTCTGGCTGCGGCTCGCACCTGCATTTGCCGCTGCAACCGCAACACAAGAGTGCCGGGCGACTCTGAGGGATCTGCACACGTTGGCAGTAGCAGCAGACGCAGCAGCAGCAGCGGCAGCAGCAGCAGAATCAGCAGCAGCAGCAATAGCGGCAGCATAAGGAAGAGCACCACTCAATACTGAGGTCGCGCAAACAGTTGAACGACAGGCAGGAGCATCAGCGACGGACTTCGGAAACGGACGCAGATCAGCTGCAGCATCAGCTGCAGAAGCAGCAGCACGAGCCTCGGTAGCAGCGGGCGCAGGATGAACGCGTGCATCCCGAGCAACGGAGGCGGAAGGGGAAATGGAAGTGGAAATGGGTGTAGTTGTGGGTGCGGTTGTGCAGACGGCTGCACGCTGGCGGCGTTGCTCGTGTGCCAGGACGTAGACGACCCAGGTGAGCTTGCGTGTGTGTGTCGCATGGCGTGGCATGGCGTGGCGTGGTGCGGCGCGGTGCGCTGTGGCGAGGTGTGGTGTGCCCTGGCGTAGCGTGGCGTGGCGTGGCGTGGCGTGGCGTGGCGTGGCGTGGCGTGGCATGGTGTGGCGTGGCGTGGCGTGGCGTGGCGTGGGGTGGTGTGGCGTGGCGCGGCATAGGGCGATTGATGGGCGCAGCCTCCCATCATTTCAGCCTCCCATCATTTCAGCCTCCCATCATTTCAGCCTCCCATCATTTCCGCCTCCCATCATTTCAGCCTCCCATCGTTTCGGCGTCCCACCATATGCACCAAGTCAGCTGTTGAAGCTGTTTCTCCCTCCGTGCGCTGGTTGAGATTGATTGGTGGGTGCAGCCTCCTACTGCTCTATCCACATGCACGTCAACACAAGGGCATCCATCCCCACCGCCTCCTCGCCAGTCCTGCCGTCTTCATGGGTGTCATGTGGCGCATCTCATGCCGCCCTAGATGCCAGCACCATCAGCAGCGCCGGCAACAGCGCCGGCAACAGGGCTGGCAACAGCGCCGGCAACAGGGCTGGCAACAGCTGCTGCCGGATCGAGGCAGGGCACATGAGCACGTGCGCGGGTGCAGCTGCGTACCACATCAACCGCATCAACTTCCTGCTGCTGGGAACCGATGAGGAAGGCCACCCTCCACGTCTTTCGCCACACTGTGATGAGAAGCAGCAGCAGCAGCAGCAGCAGCAGCAGCAGCAGCAGCAGCAGCAGCAGCAGCAGCAGCAGCAGCAGCAGCAGCAGCAGCAGCAGCAGGAGAAGCAGCAGCAACAGCAGCAGCCGCATCAGCAGAAAACAAATACACATTTTGTTGGACCAGTGGAGGAAAATGAAGTGTGTGCAGGCAGCCGTGCAGACCCTGGCGACGGGCTACGGCACGGCAGCACCGATTGCCTTCTGCTGCCGCCAGCGTGCACCCAGGTGCGCAGCAGAGGCAAGGCGCTTGCTGTGGATGTGCAGCTGCACGCGCTGCACTCGGCGTCGCCACACATAGCGCTGCGCCACCTCCTCGTGCTCCAGCGGCAGATGCTCTCCACGCCTGGCACGGGATGGCGCCCCGTCCTCGCCTTCTTGGACCACAAGGCAGAGGGGCTCAGCACGGGCGAGCTGGCACGGCACTGGCTAGAGTTGCGGGTGGATGTTGACACCGACACCCCACACCCTGCTCTCAAGCACCCATCCTGGTACGTCACCATGGCATCCGCTCTCCGCGACCCCGACTTTCCCTGTACACACTCTAGATGATTGTGTGGGAAACCGAGTCAGCCGCTGTTGTTTCCCATCCATGTCCAATCTCCGATGTCCGATGTCTGTGCTTGCTCCCGCTCACAAGCTTCCTGTCTCTCTCCATGCGTGTGCACACCGTCATGCTCACACGCAGGTTCAAGGAGGTGCTGCAGCCGCTGCCGTCTCTGCTGGCTGACCTGCTGCAAGTGGAGCGCCACGCTTGTGGCCCCGCACAAGCTGCCGTCCAACCAACTCCTTGCGCTGCACAACAGATGGTGCTCAGTGGCGCTGCTGTGGCTGCTGCTTGCGGGCAGGACAGCATGGAACTTGCAAGGGCAACGTGCCACGGTAGCAACGGCAGCCTCACCAGCCTCGCCGACAACCACCCATGCCTCCCCGACGCCACCAGCTTCACGGACCTGCTGCTCATTGCGGATAACCACCTCCACCACCACCATCACCATCACCACCACCACCACCACCACCATCAGCAGCAGCAACAGCAGCAGCAACAGCAGCAGCAGCAGCAGCAGCAGCAGCAGGAGCAGCAAGCTGAGGCTGCAGAGGCGTTGAAGGAGGGAGACAATGAGTCACATCATGGAGGCAGAGCATTCCAGCAGTACCTTGCTTCTGCTGCTGCTGCTGCTGCTGCTGCTGCTGCTGCTGCTGCCAGCTCTGCAGCAGCCTCTGTCTCTACTTGTGCCACAGCATTGGCCACAGCAGCCTCGGCTGCCCATCTGCGTCCGTGTCAACAGGAAGGCGCTTCGACTGCTGCTGCAGCCGGGCTCCACCGTGGCAGCTGCCAGCAGGATCCCGACAGCCACAGCCCTCGCCTACTCACAGATCTAGGTCAGGGCCGCACGTCCGAACTCCAGGCGGCCTGTGACCACAGGTGCGACGAGACTGACACCGATGGCGGTGATGCCCACCACGACTGCCTGCTTGCCTGCCGGCCAACTGACCAGCCCAGCATGTCCACGGCTGTGTGTCAGACTCCTTCCTTCACCTCTCCGGACAGGGAGGGACCGCACGGCGAGCTTGCGGGCGCATTTGGCAGTCAGGAGGAAGAGGGGGACGAGGACGATGGAGTGGAGAGCCTCGACGATGTCTTTGATGTTCTTGCTTCGCTCATGACCCCCAAGGCAGCCTTGCTCTCGCCCCTGCCCACATCAGACCTCCTCCCAAGGGCAGGGCCCAACTGCAGCCAAACGGCCATGGTTGCTGCGAGCCAGAGCAACGGCAGTGGCAGCAGCAGCAGCATGGCAGCACTGCTGCAGGAGATGCAGCAGCTGAGCCCATCCAGCCTCATGCACCAGCCTCTCCTGTCGCCACACGACACATCGTGGGTGCTGCTGCCGCTGCCGCCTCCGCCACCTCCACCACCGCAACTCCATGAGGGGCAGGAGGAAGCCTTTGAGGCAATCGAAGCAGCTGCCGACGTCGGAGCCGCTGTTGGCGTTGCTGCGTCAACCGTGAAGGGCTGCCAACAAGAGGCCAGGCCAGAACACATGCATCCTGGTGCATCAAGCCATCTGCCAGTGTATCCCCCTGCACCTCCACTGCCCTGCTCCTTTCCCTCTAGCTCACACGGACAGCAATCGCCTTCCACACACTCTCCAGGCTTTGCTGACTTGCTTCGGTGGATGCAGCAGATGGCGTCTCAAGCGAACAGCCCAAGCGATTCTGGAGTCTCACCACCCTGTCGTTCATCATCGTCGCAACAGCAGCAGCAGCAGCAGCAGCAGCAGCAGCAGCAGCAAGAGCAGGAGCAGCAGCAGCAGCAGAAGCAGCAGCAGCAGAAGCAGCAGCAGGAGCAGGAGCAGCAGCAGCAGCAGCAGCAGCAGCAGCAGGAGCAGCAGAGGTTTCGCCGCTCTCATTCTGCCGCAGAAGTGACGAGCTTGGTGCAGAAAGGGAGGCACATGAGAAGCAACAGCAACAGCTGCAGCTGCTTTGTTGCGTCCGTGGATCTGACCACGACGGAGGAAGCACAGCAAGTTGGCGGTGGAGCTGGAGTGACTCCTGCTCCACAGGCAAGCACACAGCATGGCACAGCACACAGCGCAAGCACACAGCATGGCACAGCACAGAGCGNGAGCGCGCAGCATGGCATGCCACACAGCGCAAGCGGCTATCACGCAAAGGACTATGGTGTGAGAGGAATTGGGGGCTTGAGTGGTGGCACCGGCAGCAGCAGCTTGCGCAACCACTGCACTGGTTTGCAGCAGTTTGCACTGACCACCACTGCGCCACTTTCGCCCTTGCCACCATGCCAGCATGCTTTGAAGGGTTCTCTTCTGTCCTCTCCCATGCCTGCCATTGCTGCAGCTGCTGCTGCTGCTGCCGTCGACCTGCCACATAAGACTGGCATTTGCAGCAGCAGCAGCAGTAGCAGCAGCAGTAGGCAGTTCAGTGGTGCATGTATGAGCACTGGCGAGGAGGCACGGGCGCTTGGAACGCCTGTGGCAGTCGGTGCGGCAGGTGTGGTGCACACACACCTGCCGTCATCCTGGCTGTGCCAATCCATACCCTTTCATCATCCGCCAGCTCGTCCAACTGGTAAGAAGGCATCAGTTGGTGGATGCGTTGGTCCAACCCTGCGTCGGAACAACGACATGAGAGGGGATGTGACAGAGGACGGTGGAGGGCAGGTCACAGTGTTCAATCACACTCTGTCTCAAGCGCATGCGCGTGACGGCCCATGTGACGGCGTTCGTGACGGCGTCAAGGATGGCGTTGATGATGGCGTTGATGATGATCTTGATGCTGGCGTTCATGGCGGCGCCAGAGGTGGCGTGGGTCATGGGCACGACAAGGCGATTGTTCCACGCAAAACAACACTGGACGTTGCCTGTGTGACTTGTGCAGCAGCGCCGGCCGGCTGTGAGCTGATGCGACGCAGTGCCACAGCAGCATACAGCCTCACGCAGCCATGCGCACCACACACGGTGTCAGCCCACAGGTGCGAGTCTGGTTGCGCAGCAACGCATGGAAACGGCAGCAGGCTTCCTCTGCTTGCGCGCCGCAGTAGGCTGCATCCACAGCTGCTGCGGTCAATGACTCCACTTAAGGTACGAGACCTGTCTAAGCGCCTCATCGCTGCTGGGCGTTTGCTGCAGCAGCAGCTGCACGCGGGGGTGAACCATGGAGAGGCCGTTGTACAGCAGCAGCAGCAGCAGAAGCAGCAGCAGCAGCAGCAGCAGCAGCAGCAGCAGCAGCAGCAGCGGAGCCAGCAAGAGCTGATGCTGCGTTTAATGCCGACGGAGCAGACAGATGGCAAGAGGCAGCAGGCTACTTGGTGCATGCCACATGGCACAGCGAAAATGGGGCCGGCGTCAACCCCTTGTGGCATGCATGTCCGTGAATACCCAAGTCCAACCACTACTGCTGCAGCTGCTACTGCGGCACCTTCCACCCTTCCAATCCCTTTACTTGGGGGAGGCCAACTGC
>SZWC01003253.1:146090-165282 GCA_023375785.1 Penium margaritaceum
CGGTGCCATCGTCGAAGCCTGGTGGCTGCACCATGTAAAGCTCCTCACCCTCGAGTGAACCATGGAGAAAAGCGTTGCTCACATCCATCTGATGCAGCTCCCACCCGTGCTGGGAGACCAGGCCGAAGAGCGCCCGGCTGGTGGAGAACCGGCCAACTGGGGTAAAGATCTGGTCATAGTCGACCCCAGGGACCTGGGCAAACCCCTTTGCAGTGAGGCGGGCCTTGTACTTGTCCAAGGACCCGTCGGGTTTCCACTTGCGCCGAAAGACCCACTTGGCGCCGATGGCCTTCCGACCTGGAGGAAGTTTGACGAGGTCGTACACGTGGTGCTGTCGGATAGCGGTGAGCTCATCGGCGCAGGCAGCGTCCCAGTGTGCGGCCTCAGGAGAGGCTCGTGCCTCGCGCAAGGTGGCTCGGTCCTCCGGGTGTGCTGTGGAGCGGACTGAGAGAGCATGTGCCTCTCGCGTCCCAGGTGGGATGCGCGCCAAGGCAGCCACGACAGCGTGCCGATGCTCGTGATGGAGCATGGCGTAGCCCAATGCGGAGCCCGGGTGCAGATCTGCAATGGTGGCTGATGTGGTCAGGCCCAGGGCCTTGGTGCCAGGGTCCCCACTCACGACCGTGGGAGTGGAGGAGGTACGTGGAGCCACGGGGGTCGAGGCGCTACCGAGTGCGGTGCGACGGTCTGCACGCTCACCGACGGCCTGGGCCGGAGGCTGCCGCCGGGGCCACGTGTGTAGCGTGGCAAGGCATGCGACAACGCTGAGTCTGATGGGCCAGTGGAGGCGACTGGGGCTGTCGGCCCGGAGAGATCAGCGGACACGACGGGAGATGCCGGCCCGGAGGGACCAGCAGACGCGACTGGGGCAGCTGGCCCGGAGGGGCCAGCGGACGCGGCTGGGGCAGCTGGCCCGGAGGGACCAGCGGACGCGGCTGGGGCAGCTGGCCCGGAGGGACCAGCGGACGCGACTGGGGAAGCTGGCCCGGAGGGACCAGCGGACGCGGCTGGGGAAGCTGGCCCGGAGGGACCAGCGGACGCGGCTGGGGAAGCTGGCCCGGAGGGACCAGCGGACGCGACTGGGGAAGCTGGCCCGGAGGGATCAGCAGACGCGACTGGGACAGCTGGCCCGGAGGGACCAGCGGACACGACTGGGGCCGCCGGCTCAGAGGGACCGAAGAATGTGCCACCCGGACGCAGTAGGACGGAGGACGGACTCACCACTCCCCCACGCAACGGGATAGACACAGACGAGCCGGAGCGAATGAGGTCGCGAGGAGCAGATGGTGGAGCAGATGTGCCAAGACGACGCAGGATGTCCTCCGCCCGCTGCCAGTAGGCAGTGACCGTCTCGGTCTCCCCCATGCGCAGGGAGTTGAACTCCCGGAGCAGACGGCTGATCTCAGCGTCGCTGGATAGGCGATGAGGCCGAGTGAGGATGTGCCATGCGGATGCAGGGTCCGGTGTGGCGCCAGTGGTGAAGTCGCCGAGGTAAGGCTCCAGTGCCAGGCGGGAAGTCGGAGGGGCGACTGGGACGAGGGCACGGACGGCGCGACCAGCGTCATACAGCTGGTCGGCCTGGGTGGAGTCATAGGGATGGGTGTAGTACACCCATAGGCCCTCCCCTTGCGCCCAGATCCGGAAGCTGAGCTCCCAGCTCCGGAACTGCTCGCCAGCCTTAAGCGGCGGCGGCGGTGTCTCAAAGTCCTTCTGCCTGCGGCCGGCGCCCAGAGTGGGGCCAAGGACGGAGGTCACCGTCTGCCGCTGGCGCTGAGTCTGCTGCTGCGCTAGGTAGTGCGTGGCAGCGGACACAGCTGGGCTGGCGTGCCCTGGAGGGATGAAGGATGGCAGCGCACCGNAAGGCTCCAGTGCCAGGCGGGAAGCCGGAGGGGCGACTGGGACGAGGGCACGGACGGCGCGACCAGCGTCATACAGCTGGTCGGCCTGGGTGGAGTCATAGGGATGGGTGTAGTACACCCATAGGCCCTCCCCTTGCGCCCAGATCCGGAAGCTGAGCTCCCAGCTCCGGAACTGCTCGCCAGCCTTAAGCGGCGGCGGCGGTGTCTCAAAGTCCTTCTGCCTGCGGCCGGCGCCCAGAGTGGGGCCAAGGACGGAGGTCACCGTCTGCCGCTGGCGCTGAGTCTGCTGCTGCGCTAGGTAGTGCATGGCAGCGGACACAGCTGGGCTGGCGTGCCCTGGAGGGATGAAGGATGGCAGCGCACCGGTAGCAATGTGGGAAGCTGATGGCTGAAGCGCCGCAAGCTGCTGCATCAAGGCGGTGAGCTGTAGCTGAAGAGCGGCGAGGGGGTCAGGGACGCCGCCGCCGATGCCAGAGGACATCTGCTGCTGCAGCAGCTGCTGCTGCTGCTGCTACTGCTGCTGCTGCTGCCTCTGCATCAAGGCGGCGAGCTGCAGCTGAAGAGCGGCGAGTGGGTCAGGGATGCCACTGCCGATGCCAGAGGGCAACTGCTGCTGCTGCTGCTGCTGCTGCTACTGCTGCTGTTGCTGCGGCTGCTGCTGCTGCTGCTGTTGCTGCTGCTGCTGCTGCTGTTGCTACTGCTGCTGCTATTGCTGCTGCTGCTGCTGCTGCAACTGCTGCAGCTGCTGCACAAAAGGGGGGCTAGGGGTCCCTCCCCCAACGGAGGAGGACCCCGCGTCAGAGGGGCTGTTGGTCATGGTGGTTAAAGGAGCCTCTCATCCCCTTTTTGTTTTTCTTTTTTGTGTTTTGTGTGCTACTGATGTCAGCAGTGACGTCAGCCGAGGATGGCTGACGTCAGCAGAGGGAACTCCGCGTGTGTAGGGCCACTGTTTTCTCCCCCGGTCCCCCTTTTTTTTCCTTTGTTTTCCTTCTCTGTTGATGACGTCAGCAGTGACGTCAGCAGAGGGGTGCTGACATCAGCAGCGGCAAATGTTGGGGCCGCCGCTGCTGCTGTTGGTGCTGATGCTGCTGTAGATGCCGCTGTAGTTGCTGCTGCTGCAGTTGCTGCTGCTGCTGTTGCTGCTGCTGCTGTTACTGCTGCTGTTGCTGCTGTTGCTGCAGCTGTTTGCTGCTGCTGCTGCTGCTGCTGCTATTGCTCCTGCTGCTGCTGCTGCTGCTGCTGCTGCTGCTGTTGCTGCTACTGCTGCTGCTGCTACAGCTGTTTGCTGCTGCTGCTGCTGCTGCTGCGGGTGCTGCAACTGCTGCTGCTCGTGCTACGAGCTGCAGCAGCTGTTGTGACTGTTGTTGCTGCAGCAGCGAGCTGTTGTAGCTCGTTGCTGTAGCTGAGTGCTGCTGCAGCTGCTGCGTGCTGCACCAGCTGCTCGCTGCAGCTGCAGGCTGCTGTAGCGAGCTGCGGGGGTGGGGGATTTTTTTTTGCTGTCTCTTTTTTTTTGTTTTTGTTTTTCCCTACCAACAGCGGGCAGCAGCCCGCTGCTGCTCGCCCAGCAGCAGCGAGCTGCTGCACGCTGCTCGCTCACTGCGAGCAGCGGGCAGCAGCAACCGTGGCTGGCAGCTGCTGCTCGCTGCTGCTGCTGCTGCAGCTGTCGGCTGCTGCAGCCCGCTGCTGCTCGCCCAGCAGCAGCGAGCTGCTGCACGCTGCTCGCTCACTGCGAGCAGCGGGCAGCAGCAACCGTGGCTGGCAGCTGCTGCTCGCTGCTGCTGCTGCTGCAGCTGTCGGCTGCTGCAGCTCGCTGCAGCAGCTGCTGCAGCCCGCTGCTGCTGCTGCACGCTGCTGCAGCTGCTACGTGCTGCGGCTGCTACCTGCTGCTGCTGCGAGCTGCTGCAGCCGGCTGCTGCTGCGGGCTGTTGTTGCTGCTGCACGCCGCTGCTGCTGCTGCACACTGCTGCTGCTGCACGCTGCTGCTGCTGTTGCTGCGAGCTGCTGCTGCTGCGGGCTGTTGTTGCTGCTGCACGCCGCTGCTGCTGCTGCACACTGCTGCTGCTGCACGCTGCTGCTGCTGTTGCTGCGAGCTGCTGCTGCTGCGGGCTGCTGCTGCTGCTGCTATGAGCTGCTGCTGCTGCTGCTGCGAGCTGCTGCTGCTGCGGGCTGCTGCGAGCTGCTGCTTCTGCCTGCTGCTGCTGGTGGTGCCAGTCACTGCACTTGGGTGGCGTTGCCGCGTGCGTCGTCGCCCACAGACGTCAGACGCCGCCTGCCGCTCACCTCCTCGCGTCACGCGTGGGGGTCAGTGCTGTCGAAAAAATTTCGGCAGCATTTCCCCTGGCCCAGTGGCCGTGGGAAAAATTCTGACGCCGCCACCAGGAGGGTCAATGCTGTCGGAAAAAATCCGGCAGCATTTCCCCTGCACTGGCGCGTATGGGAGGTCCGCCGGCGTTGTCTGGCACCTGTTCGCCAGTCTTCTGCTGTTGCTGCTACGCTCTGGCTCTGATACCAAAAAGGAAACTATGCAGCAGGTTGGGGCAGCAGCGTTGTTGATGCAGCGTGCGGGCTTCCACGCTCGTTGCTTAAGTCAGCTATCCCCTCAGTCTGCTGCTCTAGAGTCTAAGTCTGGAAGCTTTTGGTTTTGTTACTCAGAAACGCGCGCGCCAGAGTTAGCGCCAGAAAGCAACTGAAAACTGATAATGACTGATTAGGAATGAAGAATGAACAACAATGGGAGACCCCTCCAAGTTCTAGGCCCCCCCCAGCTCTGTAGAGCTTGTTACTCAGTTCATCAGCCAATCAGAAAAGAGCTCAGTTCAGGCTGGCAGGTTTTCTCGGTGAGGCCTGCCAGGCAGCCGACAGCCCAAAACCCGGGCGTCGTCCGTTTTGCCTGAAAACTGGACCATACCATAATACCAACGCTGCGAACGCAGCCGTGTGGTCAGAATCTGCTAGAAAAATAGTAGCGAGGAGTTATGGCAGCCTAAACCCAGATGGTGCCCATAATGGTTTATGCTGCCAAACAGGGCCATGCAACATGCAACTGGGACCCTAGGCAGTGCATGACGATGCTGACGCGATGGGACGCGCTGGAAGCATGCAAGCAGCGACTGCGGTGTCAATGACCGCCGGCAGCACGACCGCCGAGGAGGCCTGCCGATGGAGCTGAGCGCGTCACCGGAGAGAGGAGGCTCCAGCGAACTGCGAGAAGACCTCAACGTGCGTCGGCTCCACCGGATGACACTCCATCAGCGTCGAGTCTCACCGTCAGTCATCTGCACGCCGATGTACACAAGCCGGGAGGACACAACAGAGCACAATGAGAGATGCGAAAAAACCAACATGCCTATGCCTCCGCACCTGCATCTCCACACCCGTGACTCCGTGCCTTCACCTCCTCGCCTACGCCTCCACGCCTACGCCTCAACGCCTACGCCTCTGCGCCTACGCTTCACCACCTTCATTTCCGCATCTTTGCGCATGCACCCTAAGGCATGGCGTTCGAGATTGAGCAAGAATCTCGATCTCCACTTCACCATTTCAAGATTACGAATGAGATTCTCAATCTCGAATTTCGAAATTGAGAAAATCTCAATCTCGAAGTATACGTTGTGGTGAAATCTCATTCTCGTCTCGATCTCGTAGTCAAGTCATGAGATTTTCATAATCTCAGATTATCTATCACATATGATAAGTGATAGATAATCCGAGTTAAGTTTTTTTTTTTTAGCTCCAAAAGACGTCATAAGTGCATGCTTACACATGGGAACCGTGGATATTGAGTTTAGGAGTTATCACTTGAGACAACGACAGAGAAAATCACTTTCATGTACGAATCGGTTCATCTCCTCAAGACGAGTGTTTGATTCATGAAGGTGAATCAAGCACTCGTCACTCTTGTTGACATGATGTCAAAACATTGATTGGTTGGAAAGTGTGTGACTTGTGCGGACAATGGTCCATAGTTGACCGGAAACTTCATGCTTCGCGAATGGATGCGACGATTCCAGCTTACGTCAAACGATTGGATGGGGTACATGGCGAGGGATGCGAGATGCTCCCTTTGAATGCAGATTTGGCCAAGATACGCCGCTCGTGTCCGTCACACGTGGCAAGTTACTTCACCAGGTCATATGCGCAGGCATGGGCTCGAGACGAGACGAGACAAGATCAATCTTGTCTTGACATTCTTACAATGCCCAAAATCTCGATCTCGTCTCGAAGTTTTTCTAGACAACCTCGTTCTCGTCTCGAAGTCCGAGATTGATTCAAGATTTCAAGATTTTGAGATTCCTTAAAATTCGAGATGTGTTTAATTTCGAATGCCATGCCCTAATGCACCTCCACGCCTGCACCACCGCACCTGCACCGCCACGCCTGCGCTGCCATGCCTGCGCCTCCGCGCTTGCCCTGCCGTGCCTCCACCTCCCTGCTTGAGCCTCAGGGCCTGCGCCCCCGTGCCTGCGCCTACTCACCTGCGGCTCTGCACTTGCACCTCCCTGCCTGCGCCTCTGTACCTGTGCCGCCACAACTCCATTGCCGTGTATTCGCTGCAGCGCCTGCGCCGCCGCGCCCACACCGCCATGCCCACAGCGCCGTGCCTACACCGCCACGCTAGCGCCACCGCGCCTACATCGCCGCGCCTGCGCCGTCGCACTTGTGCCGCTACGCCTGTGCCGTCACGCCTGTGCCGCCGTGCCCACACTGCCGCACCTGCACCACCACGCTGCTGCTGGCGCGCCCGCGCCGCCGCGTCTGCGCTACTGCTCCTACACCTCCGCACCTATGCCTCTGCTCCTGCACCTCCACGCCTGTGCCTCCACGCCTGCGCCTCCGCACCTATGACTCCGTGCCTTCACTTCCATGCTTGCCCCTCCGCACCTGGCTTCGCGTCCATGCCTCCCCCCGTGCGCCTCCGCGGCCACACCTCCACGCCCGCGCCTCTGCTTCCGCGCCTCTGAGCCCGCCCCTGTTCGCCCACGCCTGCGCGCCCGCACCCACACGCCCGTGCTTGCACCTGCGTGCCTCCGCGCCCACGCCTCCGAGCCCGCGCCTGCGCGCCCGCACCTGCGCGCCCACGCCTGCGCGCCTCTGCAACCGCACCTTCGTGTTCGCGCCTGCACGCCCGCGCCACCGCGCCCATGCCTCCGTGCCCGTGCCTCCGCACCCACGCCTCCGCGCCTGCGCCTCTGCGCCCGCACCTTCGCGCCCGCGCCTCCGTACCTGCACATCTGAGCTTGCACCTCCATGCGTGAAATTCTCCACCTGCGCAGCTGCACATGCGCCAACCCGATTGCGCCTCCGTGCCTACGCCTGCATTCCTCGGCCTGCACGCCTGCACCTCCGCATCTATACCTCCGCGCCTATGCCTCCGCGCGTGTGCCTCCGTGCTCACGCCTCCGCGCTTGCGCCTTTGCTTATGCGCTTCTCAGCCTGCGCCTCCGCGCCTGCACCTCCGTGCCTGCGCCTCTGCACCTGCGCCTCCCCGCCTACGCCTCTTCGCCTGAAATTCCCTGCGTGGGCCTCTGCACCTGCGCCTCCGCGCCTGCAATTCTGGGCCTGCACCTCGCTCCTACGCCTCCATATCTACGCCTCTGCACCTGCGTATCCGCGCCTAGCCCTCCGTGCCGGTGCCTTTGAGCCTGCGCCTCCGCGCCTGCGCCTCCGTGCCTGCGCATCCGCGCATGCACCTCCTCAACTGCGCCTCCGCGCTTGCACCTCCGCGCATGCACATCTGTGCCTAAAACTCCGCGCCTGCGCCTCTGCGCCTGGGCCTCCGTGCATGCAATTCTGTGCCTGTGCCTCCCCCCTTGTGCCTCCGCATCTGCCCCTCCACACATGCAGCTCCGCGCCTGAGGCTGCACCCCTGCACCTGTGCGCATGTGCTTACGCACCTGCGCCTGCGCGCTTGTGCCTCCACGCATGCGCCTGCACGCCTGTGCCTCCACACATGCGCCTCTACGACTGTGCCTCCACACCTGTTCCTCGATGCCGGGACCTCCGCGCCTGCGCCTCTGTCCCTGCGCCTCTGTGCCTGTGCCTCGGCGCCTGCGCCTCCGTACCTCCACCTCCGTACCTATGCCTCATGCCTGGGCCTCCTCCCCTGCGCCTCCACACCTGCGCTTCCGCGCCTGCACCTCCGCACCTGTGCCTGCCCGCCTGCGCCTCCGTGCCTGTGCCTATGTGCTTGCGCCTCCGTGCCTGTGCCTCTGCGCCTGCACCTCTGCATCTGCGCCTTTGCGCCTATGTCCCTCTGCATGCGCCTCCGTGCCTCTGCCTCTACGCCTGCGCTTCAGTGCCTGCCTTTCCGTGACTGCATCTCCGCGTCTGCGCCTCCCCGCCTGTGCCTCCGTGCCTGCACCCCCGCGCCTAAGCCTCTGCGCCTGAAACTCCGTGCCTGAGCCTGTGCGCCTGTGCCCCTGCACCTGCAAGTCTACACCTATGCCTCCGTGCCTTTGCCTCTGCGCATACGCCTCCGTGCCTTTGCCTCCATGCCTCTGCTTCCGTGCTTTCGCATCCGCACCTGTGCATACACGCCAGCGCCTCTGCGCCTGATTTCCGCGCCTGCGCCTCCGCACCCGCGCCTCTGCGCACACGCCTCCGTGCCCGCGCCTCCTCATCCGTGCCTCCTCGTCCACGCCTCTGGGCCCATGCCTCCACGATTACGCCTCCGCGCCCGTGCCTCTGCGCCCACGCCTCTTCACCCGCGCCTCCGGGCCAGCGCCCCGCGCCCATGCCTCCACGCATGCGCCTCAGCGCCCGCGCCTCTGCGCTCTGGCCTACGCGCCTGTGCCTCCGCCCCTGCGCTTCCGCGCTCGCACCTCCACGTCAGCGCCTCCACGCCCTCACCCCCGTGCCCAGGCCTCCACACCCGCGCCTCTGTGCCACTTCCGCGCCTGTGCCTCATGCCCGTGCCTTATCCCCCGTGCCTCCATGCCCGCGTCTCCGCACCCGCGCCTCCATACCTTCCCCTCCGCGCCTGTGCCTCCGCTCCTGCGCCTCCCCGCCTGCGCCTCCCTGCCTGCCCCTCTGCGCCTAAGCCTCTGCGCCTGAATTTCCACGCCTGCACCTCTACACCTGTGGCTCTTCGCCTGCAATTCTATGCTTATGCTTCCCGGCCTGGGCATCGACGTCTGCACCTCCGTGCCTCCGCCCCCGTGCCTGCGTCTCCGCGTCTGTTCTTCTACGCCTGCACCTTGGTTCCTACGCCTTCGCACCTGTGCCTCTACCCCTGTTCCTCCGCACCTACGCCTCCGCGCCTGCGCCTCCGCACCTACGCCTCCACGCCTACACCTTCGTGCCTAAAAATCTGCACCTGCACCTCTCCACCTGCGCCTCTTTGCATGCGCTTCTGTGCGTGCGCTTCCATGCCTGCGCCTCCACGCCTACGCCTCTGTGCCCACACCTTCCAGCTTGCGCCTTTGTGCCTGTGCCTCCACACCTGTGCCTCTGCACCTGTGCCTCTGCACCTGCATCTCTGCACCTGCGCATCCCCGCCTGTGCCTCTGCGCCTGAAATTTTGCACCTACGCCTCTGCGCCTACACATCCACACCTACAATTCTTTGCCTGCGCCTCGCGCCTGTGCCTCAATATCTACACCTCTGAGACTGCGTATCCGCACCTGCACCTCCATACCCGTGCCTTCAAACCTGTGCCTCCGTGCCTGTACCTCTATGCTTGCGCGTCCGCGCTTGCGCCTCCAAAACTGCGCCTCCGCATTTACGCATCTGCGCCTGAAATTCTGCACCTACGCCTTTGCACCTGAGCCTCCACGCCTGCAATTCTGCACATGCGCCTGTGCCTCGACATCTTCCAATCCGCACCTGTGCCTTCACGCCTTCGGCTGTGCACCTACACCTGTCCACCTGCACATGCACGCCTGTGCCTCCGTGCCTGCGCATGTGCGCCTGCACCTGCACGCTTGTGCCTACATGCCTGTGCCTCTACGCCGGTACCTCCGCCCCGGCGCCTACGCACCTGCGCCTCCGCTCCTGTGCCTCCATGCCTGCACCTCTGCCCCTGCGCCTCCACGCTTACACCTTGGTGCCTGCGCCTCCATGCCTGCGCCTCCATTCCTGCGCCTCCATGCCTGGGCCTCCGCACCTACGTCTCGCGCCTGAGCCTCTCTCCTGCGCCTCTGTGCTTGCGCCTCCGCACCTGCGCCTCCGCACCTACGCCTCCGCAACTGCGCCTCCGCACCTACGCCTCCGCACCTGCGCCCCTGCACCTACGCGTGCCAGCCTGTGCGTCCATGCCTGTGCCTCTGTGCTTGCGCCTCCGTGCCTGCACCTCCGTACCTGTGCCTCCGTGCCTGCGCCTCTGTGGCTGCACCTTTGTGCATATGCCTCTGTGTCTGCGCCTCCGTACCTGCGCTCCTATGCTTGCGTCTCCGTGCCTATGCCTCCACGCCTGCGCCTCCAAGCCTGTCTTTCCATGCCTTTGCCTCCACACATGTGCCTCCCCACATGTGCCTACATGCGTACACCTCCGTGCCTAAGCCTCTGCGCCTGAAAATCTGCGCGTGTGCCTCTGCGCCTGTAAGGGTGCAGACCAGATCTGATCCACAGATCTTGAGTCAGACCCATATCCATGGATTGGTTCAAATTGGGGGATCCGGAACCACGGAGCCGGATCCGGATCTTCAGATTTGTGGATTCTCGGATCTTGAGAAACGTCGAAATGCGGATCTGTCACCTTGGTCACTTTTTTTGGGCTGACATACATGAACTAGGGTACATCAACTTTCCTCAAATTCCACGAATTTGCTCAACACCTTTAATTCTTCAAACATCCACAATGTATCATTCACACACACTTTCCTGCACAAACATCTTTAGCTGTGTTTTTGACATATTTCCACAGAGAAGATTTCACAGTTCACCATACCATGCTTTGCACAGTGATCCTACTACTGGCGTTTCAGTAGACTGGTGGTGTAGAAGATTATTCATCGCATCATGGTGCACAATGCTATGTACACTGGTATTGCTTCTAACTTTCCATTGCTATTTGTATGCCATGTACACTGGTATTGCTACTAACTTATGTACACTGGTATTGCCACTGCAATACCAGCATACATAAGTTAGTAACTTATGTACATAAGTTAATATTCCTTTGCACTTTTGGTGCAAAGGAATATTCATTGCATCATGGTTCACTATGCACAGGTGACTATTCATTGCATCATGGTGCACCCGTGTCTCTATGCCCACGCCTCTGTGCCTGCGCCTCCAGCCGGTGCCTCCGCGCCCGCGCCTCCACGCCCGCGCCTCTGTGCCCACGCCTCCGCACCCATGCATACACACACGTATATCCGCATCCGCGCCTCCGCGCCCGCGTCTCCACACTCGTGCCTCCGTACCCACGCCTCGGTGTCCGCCCCTCAGCGCCCGTACCTCCGCGTCCGCGCCTCCGCGCCCTAGCCTCTCCGCCCATGCCTGTGTGGGTGGGCCTCCGTGCCCGCTTCCGCACCCGTGCCTCCTGCCTGAGCCTCCGTGCCTGTGCCTCCACGCCCAAGCCTCTGCACCCGTGCCTCCGCACCTGCCCCTCCGCGCCTGCGCCTCCGCTCCTGTGCCTCCCCGCCTGTGCCTCTATGCCTTCCCCTCCGTGCCTAAGCATCCACACCTATGGTTCCACGCCTGCGCCTCTGCGCCTGCAATTTTGTGCCTGTGCCTTCACGCCTATGACTCCCCGCCTACGCCTCAGTGCCTGCGCCTTCACGCCTACGCCTCCGTGCTTGTGTTTCCTTGTCTGCGCCTCTGCGCCTGTGCCTCCATGCCTGTGCCTTCGGGTTTGCGCCTCTACGTCTGTGCCTCCGCGCAAATGCCTGCACGCCTGCGCATCCACACCTGCACCTCTTTGCCTAGAATCCGCACCTGCACCTCTCCGCCTGCGCCTCTTCGCCTGCGCTTCCGTGCCTGCACCTCCGCGCCTGCGCCTTCACGCCTACACCTCCGCTCCGACGCCTCTGAGCTTGCGCCTCCTCGCCTGCACCTCCACACCTGTGCCTCTGCACCTATGCCTCTGCACCTACACTTCCCCACCTACATCTCTATGCCTGAACTTTTGTGCCCGCGCCTCTACGCCTACACCCCTATGCCTACGATCCTTTGGCTGCATCTCGTGTGTAAGCCTTTGTGCCTGCGTATCCGTACCTGTGCCTCCATGCCGGTGCCTTCGCACCTGTGCCTCGGCACCTGGACCTCTACGCCTGCGCTTCTGCCCCTGCGCCTCCACAACTGTGCCTCCGCGCTTGCGCCTTAACGCCTACGCATCTGCGCCTAAAATTCTGCCTCTACGCCTGGGCCTCCGCGCCTGCAATTCCTTGCCTGCGCCTCTGCACCTGCACCTCCGCATCTGTCCCTCCACGCCTGCACCTCCGCAATTGCGGCTGCGTCCCTGCACCTTCTTGCCTGCACCTGCGCGACTGCGCATGTGCACCTACGCTTGCACGCCTGCGCCTATATGCCAGCACCTCCCCACCTGCACCTCCTTGCCTGCGCCTCCGCCCTTGTGCCCCCGCGCTTGCACCTTCGGGCCTACGCCTCCGTGCCCGTGCCTCCGCGCCTGTGCCTCAGGGCCTACGCCTCTGCGCCTATGCCTCCACCCCTGTGCCTTTGCCCCTGCGCCTCCATGCCTGCGCCTCCACGCCTGTGCCTCCATGCCTGCGCCTTCGCATCTGCACCTTCGCGCATATGGTGCCGCCCCTGCGCCTCCATGCCTGTGCCTCTGTGCCTGCATCCCCGCGCCTGCACCTCCGCACCTGCGCCTCTACACCTTCGCATGCCAGCCTGTGTTTCTGTGCCTATGCCTCCGTACTTGTGCCTCCGTACCTGCACCTCTACACCGCCGTCTCCGTGCCTGCGCCTCTGTGCATACGCCTCTGCGCGTGTGCCTCCATGCCTGCACCCCCGTAATTGAGCCTCCATGCCTGTGCCTCCACGCCTGCGCCTTGGCGCCTGCCTTTCTGCGACTGAGCCTCCACGGCGACGCCTCCCCGCCTGTGCTTCCATGCCTCCATCTCTGCGCCTAAGCCTCTGCGCTTGAAACTTTGCACCTATGCCTTAATTCCTGTGCCTCTGTGCCTGCGCCTGTCGGCCTACATATCTGGGCCTGCAATTCTGCGCCTTCACCTCTACGCCTTCACCTCCAAACCTGCACCTTTCCACCTGCGAATCCACTCATTCGCCTTTGCACCTGTGCCTCCATGCCTGCACCTCTGCGCATTTGCCTTTGCGGCTGTGGTTCCGTGCCTGAGCCTCCGCGCCTGCTCCTCCACGCCTTATTTCTGCGCCTGCACATCTGCACCCATGCCTCCGTACCCGTGCCTCCATGCGTACATCTCCGCGCTCGCACCTCTGCACCCACGCTTCCGCACCTGCATCTCTGCGTCCGCGCCTCTGAACCTGTTCCTCCACGCCTGCGCCTCCACGCCCGCGCCTCTGCGTCTGCGCCTCCACACCCAAGCCTCTGTTCCTGCGTCCTACGCCCGCACCTCCACACCCGCGCATCCACGTCCGGGCCTCGCGCCCGCGCCTCAGTGCGCTCACCTCCGCGCCCGCGCCTCCATGGCCGTGCCTCCGCGCTCGTGCCTCCGTGCCCGCGCCTCCACGCGCACCCCTCCTCACACGCGCCTCCACGTGCGTGCCTCCTCACACGTGCCTCCGCACGTGTGCCTTAACGCGTGCACCTTTGTGCCCATGCCTCTGCGTCCGCGCCTCTGTATTTGCGCCTCTGCGTGCGCGCCTCCGCACCCATGCCTCCTCGCCCGTGCCTCCGCGCCCACACATCAAGACACATGCCTCTGCGCTTGCGCCTCCGCGCCCGCGCCTCTGCACCCGCGCCTCTGCGCCCGTGCCTCCGCACCCGTGCATCCTCATCCGCACCTCCATGCATGCACCTCCTTGCCCGCACCTCCGCACCCACGCCTCGGTGCCCGTACCTCCGCACCCGCGCCTCCGCACGCGTGCCTCCATGCTTGCTTCTCCATGTCCTCCCCTCCATGCGCGTACCTCTTCACGCACGCCTCTGCACACATGGCTCCACATGCGTGCCTCCACGTCCGCGCCTCCGTGTCCGCACCTCCACGCCCGTGCCTCCACACCTGCGCCTCCACACCCGCGCCTCCGTTCGTGCAGCTTCGCGCCATTACCTTGAATCCTGCGCCTCCACACTCTCACCTCCAACCATGCGCCTCCGCGCCCGTGCCTCCTCGACCGTGCCTCTGTGCCCTCCCCTCCGTGCCTGCACCTCCCTAAGTGCGCCTTCCCGCCTACTCCTCCGCGCTTGCCCCTTTGTGCCCAAGCCTCCGCACCTGAAATTCTGTGCCAGCGCATTTGCGCATGCTCCTCTGTGCCTGGGCCTCCGCAATTGGAATTCTGTCCCTGCGCCTTCGCGCTTGCGACTCCCTGTCTGCACCTCCTCTTGCGCCTTTGTGCTTTCGTCTCCGCGCCTATGCCTCCGTACCAGCGCCTCCAAGCCTGTGCCTCTGCGCATGAAATTCTGCACCTACGCCTCTCCGCGTGTGCCTCTTCGCATGTGCTTCCGTAGCTGCGCCTTCCCGCCTGTGCCTCCGTGCCTACGCCTCCGCACCTGCGCCTCCATGCCTATGCCTCTGCACCAGTGCCTTTGTGTGTGTGCTTCTGCACCTGCATTTCCCCGCCTATTCCTCTGCACCTAAAGTTCTGTGCTTGCGCCTCTCTGCCTGTAATTGAGTGCTTGCACCTAGCGCCTGCGCCTCCATATCTACGCCTCCGTGCCTACGCCTCCGTGCTTGCGTTTCTGCACCTGGGTCTTAGTGGCTGTGGTTCCACACCTGTGCCTCCGCGCCTGAGCATCTGCGCCTGAAGTTCTGTACCTGCGCCTCTGCGCCTGGGCCTCTGCGCCTATGATTCCGCGCCTGCGCCGCCGCATCTGTGCCTTCGCATCTGCCCCTCCTTGCCTGTACCTCCACGCTTGTGGCTGCGTGCCTGCTCCTACTCGCCTACACCTCCACGCCTGCGCATGTGCACCTTCACCTATGTGCCTGCACCTTCACTCCTGCACCTCCGCGCCTGCACCTCCATGCCTGTGCCTCCGTGCCTGTGCCTCTGTGCACGCACCTCCGCCCCTTTGCTTCCACGCCTGTGCCTCGGCACCTTTGCCTCTGCGCCTGCGCCTCCACGCCTGCGCCTCCGTGGCTACTGCTTGCTTTGGCGTCACTGCCCCTACTCCTCTGCCCCTGCATCTGCGCCTCCACGATTGCACCTCCGCACCTCTGCCTCCGCACCTCAGCCTACCCACCTACCCCTCTGTGTGTGAGTGTCCGCACTTGCGCCTCCACACCTGTACCTCCTAGCCTGCGCCTCCATGCCTGTGCCTCTGAGCATGCACCTCTGCGTCTACGCCTCCGCGGCTGCGCCCCCGTGCCCGGGCCTTTGTGCCTACGCCTTGGTGCCTGTACCACCGCGCTTGCCTTTCCGCGCCTGCGCCTCCGTGCCTGTGCCTCTGTGCCTGCAGCTCTGTGCCTAAGCCTCTGTGCCTGAAATTCTGTGCCTGCGCCTCTGTACCTGTGCCTCTGCGCCTGTACCTCTGCGCATGTGCATCCGTGCCTGCTGTTCTATGTCTGTGACTCTGTGCCTAAGCCTCCACATGTACGCCTCCGTGCCTACAACTTTGTGCCGGTGCCTCCATGCCTACGCCTCCACGCCTGTGCCTTTGCACCTGAGCCCTCCCGCTTGCCCTTCAGTACCTGCGCCTTCGTGCGTGCGCCTCCATGCTTGCGCATCTGCACCTGATTTCCGCACCCGCCCCTCCGTGCCCTCTCCTCCACGCTCGCGCCTCCGTGCCCGCGCCTCTGCACCCGCGCCTCCACACCCGCGCCTCCATGCCCATGCCTCTATGCCCGCGCCTCTGTGCCCGCGCCTCCGCGCCTCCGCGCCCGTGCCTCCGTGCCTGCGCCTCTGCACCCGCACCTCTGCGACCATGATTTGTGCCCTTCCCTACGTGCCTGCACCTCCCCACCTGCGTCTCCCTGCCTACGCCTCCATGCCTGCCCATCTGCGTCTAGGCCTTTGTGCCTAAAAAACCGCACCTGCGCCTCTGCGCCTGCACCTCTAGCCTGACCTGTTGAAAAAAAAATTGCTCCTCCGCATGCCCAAGTGCGGCGCTGGGAGGCGCCGACGAGCCGCCAGAAAGTGGAAACGCCGCTCCGGTGGATCTGGCGACTCGACAATTGCTCGGATCCTAGAATGGAGGATTGCCCCTGAAATTTGACAAGTCGCTGAATCCGGTGGAAGTTTTTTCGCCGGAATCGGATAAGTATCGAGGGAGATATGGCCTTCTATAATTGGGGTATGCGCAGCGGCTCTTGGAGCCGGCTGCGACTCGAAATCCGGTCGATAATCAACCGGACCGACTAACAAAAACACCATCTGGAGAAAATGCTCCGATAGGCCGGCCGAGGCGTCCGGTGGATGATCCACCTGATCCGGCGGATCATCCACCGGATCCAGTAATGCAGGTTGTTACTGAGGGACAGCCAAAAATCTGGCTCGGCGTCCGAAACTCAGTAGTACGTTTTGTTACTCGGGGACCTAGTCAAAATTCTGACTGCAGGTCCGCGGACAGGTTTCGAACCTCGTCACACCCCATCACCAAACTCGACCCAAAAGTGGGCAGGGTGCGTGGAAACAGTGCAGGGGACCTCTACACCATGTGCAAGTGGACCTGCGCCTTGGGAAAGGCGCTTCGCACGTGAAGGAAGGCGCCACGGCATGTGCGCGCCATGGAGGCGTTAGGCGTTTCTGTGGTGGGTGAGACCTGCGCTTCGGCAAGCATAACTTGAGCTACGCTTGGCCGAATTGCGCGCAATTTGGTGCGTTGGAAAGCTCATTAATAGCCCTATAAACTTTGTGATCATGTTCATGTTCAAAAACTAGCAAAAAANGCGCCTTGGGAAAGGCGCTTCGCACGTGAAGGAAGGCGCCACGGCGTGTGCGCGCCATGGAGGCGTTAGGCGTTTCTGTGGTGGGTGAGACCTGCGCTTCGGCAAGCATAACTTGAGCTACGCTTGGCCGAATTGCGCGCAATTTGGTGCGTTGGAAAGCTCATTAATAGCCCTATAAACTTTGTGATCATGTTCATGTTCAAAAACTAGCAAAAAACGACGTTATTCCCTTCGCAAACTGACTGTCTCTAAATTCCTGCTCACGCTAAGTCTCAGATTCGCCCAAAACAATAGACGTGAACCACTAGAGACGATCAGACAAACGTCGGGACCGCACCATGCGGATCTCATCCTGACATGACCTCCGTGCCTGCAATTCTGTGCCTGCACATTTGTGCTTGCGATTCCCCGCCTGCACCTCCGCTTGCGCCTCTGCACCTGGGTCTCCGCACTTGTACCTTCGCGCCTCCGCCTCCACGCTTGTGCCTCCGTCCTGAAATTCTACATGTGCGCCTACCCGCCTGTACCTCTTCCCTTGTGCTTCCATGCCTGCGCTTCCATGCCTGCACTTCCGTGCCTACATCTCCGCACGTGCGCTTCCTTACCTACGCCTCCACGCCCGTACCTAAGCCTTCGCACTTGCACCTCCGTGCCTGCGTCTCTGCACCTGTGACTCCATGCCTGCGCTTGTGCACCTGCGCTTTCCCACACGTGCCTCTGCGCCTGAAACTCCACACTAACGCCTACGTGCTTGCAATTGTGTGCCTGTGCCTCCCGCCTGCACCTCCATATCTGCACATTCACACCTAAGTCTCTGTGTCTGTGTTTGCGTGCCTTTGCCTCCATGTATGTGCCTCCTTGCCTGCGCCTCCGCGCCTATGCACCCGCCCATGCATCTCCGCAACTACGACTCCGTGCGTGCACCTCTACGCTTGTGCATCTGTGCCTGTAATTCTGCTCTTGCGTCTCTGCGCCTGGACCTCCGCGGCTGCAATTCTGCGCTTACGCCTCCTTGCATGTGCCTTTGCATTTGTCCCCTCGCCTGTACCTCCGCGCCTGTGCCTGCGCCTGTGCGCCTGCGCTTCTGTGCATGCGCTTGTGCGCCTGTGCCTGCGCGCCTGAGCCTTTGCGCCTACGCCTTCGCTCCAACTCCTCCGCGCCCACACCTCCGCCCCTTTGCCTCCGCACTTGCGCCACCGTGCCTATGCCTCTGTGCCTGCGCCTGTGTCTCCATGCCTGCGCCTCTATACCTACTCCTCGCTCCTGCACCTCTGCCCTTGCATCCCGCCACTGTGCCTACGCGCCCACGCCTCCACGCCTGCACCTCTGCGCGTGCGCCTCTGCACCTCAGCCCGTCCGCCTGCGTCTTCTTGCCTTAGTCTCCGCGCTTGCACCTTTGCATCTACACCTTAACGCTTGTGTCTCCATGCCTATGCCTCTGTGCATGCACCTCTATGTCTACGCTTCCGCGCCTGCGCCCCCATGCCTGTGCCTTTGTTCCTCCGCGCCTCCGCGCCTCCGCGCTTACGCCTCTGCACTTGCCTTTCCACGCCTGCGCCTCCGTGCCTTCACCTCTACGCCTAGGCCTCTGTGCTTGAAATTCCGCGCCTGTGCCTCTGGGCCAGTGTCTCTGCGCCTATGCCTCTATGCCTGCGCATCTACGCCTGATATTCTGCACCTGCACCTCTGCGCCTGCGACTCCACACCTGCGCCTCCGTATCTGCGTCTCCACGCCTGCACCTCCACGCATGCGCCTCCATGCCTGAGACCTCGTGCCTGTGCCTTCAGGCTTGTGCTTCCGTGCCTGCGCCTCCACGCCTGCACCTCCATGCCTATGCCTCTGCCCCTGATTTCTGTGTTCACACCTCCGCGCCCGTGCCTCCGCGCCCGCACCTCCACGCCCTCGCCTCCACGCCCGCGCCTCTGCACCCCTGCCTCCGTGCCCGCGCCTCCGCGCTCACGCCTCTGCGTCGGCGCCTCCGGGCCAGCGCCTCTGCTCCCGCGCCTCCGTGCCTGACATTGTGCGCTTGCATCGCTGTGTGTCTGCCTCTCCGCCTTGGCCTCCGCACCTGCAATTTTGCGCCTGCGCCTCCGCGCCTGGGCCTCCACGCCTACACCTCTGCGCCTTTGCCTCCACACATATGCCTTTGCGTCTGTGCCTTTGTGCCTCCGCCTTGAGGCCTGCCCCTCTGTAGTTGTGCCTGCCCGCCTGCGCCTCGGTGCCTATGCCTCCGCGCTTGCGCCTCCGGGCCTACACCTCTCCACCAGTACCTCTGTGCCTGTGCCTCTACACATGCCCCTCCGCGTCTGCGCCTCCACGCCTACACCCCCACGCACGTGCCTCCGTGCCTGTGCTTCCGCGCCTGCTCCTTTGCACATGCACCTCCCCGCCTGTCCCTCCAT
>SZWC01003253.1:165418-194080 GCA_023375785.1 Penium margaritaceum
CCTCCGCACCTGCAATTTTGCGCCTGCGCCTCCGCGCCTGGGCCTCCACGCCTACACCTCTGCGCCTTTGCCTCCACACATATGCCTTTGCGTCTGTGCCTTTGTGCCTCCGCCTTGAGGCCTGCCCCTCTGTAGTTGTGCCTGCCCGCCTGCGCCTCGGTGCCTATGCCTCCGCGCTTGCGCCTCCGGGCCTACACCTCTCCACCAGTACCTCTGTGCCTGTGCCTCTACACATGCCCCTCCGCGTCTGCGCCTCCATGCCTACACCCCCACGCACGTGCCTCCGTGCCTGTGCTTCCGCGCCTGCTCCTTTGCACATGCACCTCCCCGCCTGTCCCTCCATACTTGCGCCTCCGTGCCTTCACCTCCCCCCCTGTGCCTCCGTGCGTGCACCTCCACGCCTCAGCATCTACGCCTGAAAGTCCGCACCTGCGCCTCTTTCCCTGCACCTCTCCAACTGCGCCTCTGCGCCTGCACTTCCATGCCTACAATTTTGAGCTTGCGCCTCCGCACCTACACCTCTGCTTATGCGCCTCGTTGCCTATGCCTCGGCGCCTGTGACTCCAGGCCTGTGCCTCAGCACCAGTGCCTCCATGCATGTGCCTCTGTGCCTATGCCTCTGCGCCTTTGCCTTAGCACCTGCATTTCCGTGACTGCGCCTCCGGACATGTGCCTCTACGCCTGCGCATCTGTGCCTGTGCATCTACGCCTGCGCCTCCACGCCTACGCCTCCATGCCTGCGGCCCCGCGCAAGCACCTCTGTGCCTGCGCCTCCTCGCCTATGCCCCCACGAGTGTACCTTTGTACCTGCGCCTCTCCGCCTGTGTCTCCATGCTTGCACCTCTACGCCTAGAATTCTGCACCTGCGTAGCTCTGCCTGCGCCTCTCCGTTTGTGTCTTCGTGCTTGCGCCTCAACGCCTACACCTCTGCGCTTGTGCCTCCGCGCTTGCACCTCCCTGCCTGCACCTCCGCACCTGCACTTCAGGGCATGCGCCTGTGCATTGCGCATCTGCGCCTACACACCTGCACCTAAGCCCCTGCGCTTGCACCACTGTGCATGCTCGCCTCGATTGAGTGTCTAGGCCTGCGCTCCTGGGCCTCCACGTCCGCGCCCTCCATGCTTGTGCCTCCACACCTATGCCTTTGCGCCTGGGCCTCCTCCCCTACGCCTCCGTGCCTCGGCCTCTGTGCCTTTGCCTCCACTCCTGCCCCTCTGCGTCTGCGCCTCCACACCTGCTCCTCCCCGCCTGCGCCTCCGCGCCTGACCTTCTACGCCTGTGCCTGTGCGCCTGCGCCTCTGCACCTACAATACAGTGCCTTTACCTCCATTCCTGCACCTCCGTGTTTGTGTCTTTATGTCTGCACCTCCACACGTACGCCTCCACACCTGCGCCTCCACGCCTGCACCTCCATGCATGAAATTCTGCACGGGCACCATATCGCATGTGCCTCCCCGCCTGCGCTTCCGTGCCTGTGCCTCCGCACCTGCTCCTCCATGTCTGTGCCTTCCCACCTACACCTTTGCTCCTGTACCTCTTTGCCTGTGCCTCCATTCCTGCACCTTTGTGCCTATGTCTCAGCGCCTGTGCCTCCGCACTTGCCCCTCTATGCTTGTGCTTCCACGCCTGCACCTCCGTGCATGCGCCTCCACGCCTGCACCTCCACACCTTTGCGCATGCGCCTCTATGCTTGCGCCTTCACATCTGCACCTCCGGGCCTGCACCTCCGCACCTGCGCCTCTGCACCTGCACCTCCGTGCCTGTGCCTCTAAGCCTGTACCTCCATACTACACCTCTGTGCCTACATCTCTGCACGTGACCTTCATGCCTACATGTGAACCGAGGGACGTCCGGCATGACAGTCACATGCGGAGCCCTTGGGATAAACCTCCCAACCCTTGACCCGTTGGTGTGTAGGCAAGCCTTTGAGATGCTGTACAACTCTCACCTAGTAACAAGACAGCTGCTAGTGACCGAGGTTCCCCGTGTGGGACTCTCCCGGTGGTGTTTGTACCAAGGTGTACTACGGAAGTCTTATAGGATTGAATGGAGGTGTGCAAGGTAATGCTTGGAAGACAAGGAGATATGGGCAAGGAACCAATCCTTAGCATTGATGGATCAATACAAGGAAATGCACAAAGTCTCTGAGTAAGATTTGCATGCCTAGAATAACCCCAAGGCTTCCTTATGTACCAGCCCCTATGAGCCAGCCAAAATCCCCCCAGCTCTTCGAAGCCCTCTGCTGAGGTGCACTTACACAAACAATACATGCATCATGTAGTACACATTGCGAGATTTCTAACACACCAAAGAACGCCTCAATCCGTGGAGAAACGGCTGAGTTATGGCCTTTTGAGTGTTCCACGCGTGATTGCCGCTGGCAGCACCGCCTGTAGGGGTTACGTCCGTCCCAAACACCCTTGCTTGCAATTGCAGCTCCAGCCGCCATCTCAAAGTACCCATGGATCCCAATGAACCCTTTCTCATTGGCTAAGTTTCCATCTAGGGGTATTTCGGCTGCAGTGGGCTAGAAAGTCGCTCCGCCATGCTCGGGGTCAAACCGGTACATCTCCTTTTTTTGGAGGTGCGCCTCCCACTTTTGCACAGCTGTATCTTCCTCGTCCTTGCACCAGATACCCGTTTGTTGGGTCCATTTCACATGGTTCTTCATGTCAAATACAATGGATGCATCAAAAAATACATTTGAAGTTAGCATAATGACGTAATGACCGCCTCAACTGGCGGCTCCCATAACATCACCCCCTAGTGTTGACCCGGGGTTGTGAGGTGACCCTATCACTGCGGCATCGGCACCGCAATCCAGATTGATGCCTCCTGGATGTGTGGTGGTGCCGCTCAACTCTCGGAACTTCAACCATGCAAGCGGCTGACATATGTCGTCCCTGATTGGCCTGGCACAAGCCAATCAGGGATGACAACTTAAACCTTCGCCGACCACGTCCACCGACCACTGCGGTACAGGTAGCGGCTGTCGGACATTTGTGTATGTATTTTTTAGATAAATTTTATTCAGTATTTCATGCAAACATTGTTTTGGCGTCGGATGGGTTTGCATGTCATTTGCAAAAGTATTTTGAAATTATGTTGCAAACTACCAGCAAGTTACTTGCTGTCTGTACTGACGCGAGGGTGATGTCTCTGCATCAAAAAACACAGTTGTTCAAAACAGTGAAGTGCTTGTAATGGTTAGTTTGAGTTGCAAACCATTCCAAAATGAAACTCTGATTGCGAACTGCAAGAACGAAACTTTGAACTCTGAAGATCGGATCCCGACTTTGGAAGACAAGCCGAAACTAGTCATCGTCTAACACGAAGTCTGAGAGTCCAAAAGTAGGAGGTTTGTAAGTGAATGCGTCCGAATCTCCATGCGATTCATCTGTTTTACGGTACTACATGTCAGGTGCAGTGGCTGCCAACAGGTGGCAAATGCGCACTCCACAGGTGGCAGTCGACCTGTTGTCAGGTCGACTGCCACCTGTAGAGTGCGCATTTGTCACCTATCAGCAGCCACTGCACACTCCAGGCGACGAGCGCAAGTTCGATATCGAGTGCATGCAGACTGTATACGATCGTGACGCGATAAATCCATTACGAACAAATAGGAAATGAGACCAGATGACAACAAGATTAGCCCCCTCCCCCACCCCATACAGGTCCGAGGTTCCGGGTGGCCGATGTGGGAAGGGATCACCCCGAAGTGCCGGGGTGGACATCGATGTGCCGGGATTCGAGGTGGCCAGGTCAACACTGTCACCCCCTCCCCACAAGGGCACACCGTCCCTGGGCTCTTGGTACGCTCGGAGGACCGTGTTAACCGCACCGCCCCTGTGGAAGTGGGCTTCAAGGATGCAACAGTTGTAATCAAGCCCATTGGCGAGCCATTGTTCCAGGTACTGCCAACTGTTGCCGCGTCGACGGTGCCCAAGAATCTTCTCCACCACCTACTTCTCCTCACCTCCACCAAGGTAAAAGGAGGAGGAGCATGTCCTCGTGTTGCAAACTGCGCATCCGGCTCCTTTTAGGCCTTGAGGAGAGAAGCGTGGAACACGGGATGGATCCGTAGTGGTCCGGCAGCTCCAACGTGTAGCTTTTCCTTGACCGGAAAAGGGCCCATCCATCGAGGCTTGAGCTGATCACTGCCTACCCCCGCCAGCTACAGGTTTCGTGAGTTGAGTAACACCCTTTACTCCACCGACATCTCCTTGACTTTCCGGTGCTTGTCTGCTTGCCGCTTCATCTGTTGCTGCACCTTGTAAAGCGCATCTCATACGCCCTGCCACACCTCCGTGAAGTCAATTACAAATTATTGTGCCGTGGGTAGGTCCCATCCCGTCGCCATGTTCGAGGGATATGCAAGCAGCACCCAATGTACCACCTCAAACAGAGACCTGCCCATCAGGGTATGCACTACTGAATTGTCGGCAAACTCAACCACCGGGAGCTTGCATTCCCACCACTCATCATCCGGCTCCAAGATCCCCTGCAACAGCTGCTCCATGGTCTGATTGGTGCACTTAGTTTGGCCATCCGTTTGGGGATGGTAGGCCAACGAAAGAGCCACACGAGTGCCCAGCTTCTTGAAGAGTTCCTCTCAAAAGTGGGAGGTGAAGCGCGGGTCGCGGTCCGAGACCATGCACTTCGGCACCCCGTGAATTTTAACGACATGTTGTAAGAGGACTTGAGTCGTCTCTTGTGTTATGACCTTCTCCACACATGGAATGAAATGCGTCATCTTGCTGAACCGGTCCACCACCACGAGCAACATGGTATTTCCAGTTGTCTCCCATGGAAGACCCCCCACAAAGTCTAGTGAGATATCCATCCACGGACGCTCCGACACTGATAGGGGCTGTAGCTCTCCTAGCGCCCATGCCCTCCGCGACCTGATTCTTTGGCACGTGTCACAGGTGCTCACGTACTCCTTGCAATCTGCTCCCATTGTCGACCACCAATATTCGCCCATAAACATCTTGAAGGTCTTATCGTGGCCAGAATTACCACTATAGTGCGAGTACTACGCTTCCTCCAACAATGCCTGTCACAATGACGCACTCCGCGGCACCACAATCTGGTTCTCCTTCTCACGCCGCCAATATTGGCCATCCCACTCACACCTCTTCACCGTATTTCCGGCAATGTCTTGGTCCTCTGCATACCCGTGAGCAAATATGTTGCGGATGATCGGGGATCACGCTAGCACCATGATTGCATGCACACCCAAGTCTGGGCGACGCGAAAGCGGGTCCGCAGGGTTGATCCTCCATGGTTTGTACTAGATCTCAAAGTCAAAGCCACCCTCTAGTAGTTCCATCCACCGTGCTTGATGAAGACTCAGGTTTGGCTGCGAGTTGAGGTTCTGGAGCGCGTAGTGCTCTGTGTACACCACACACCTCCGCGCCTCAAGGTAGCACCTCTACTGCTTGAAAACTTGGACAACCGCGAGCATCTCCTTCTCGATTGGGTAGTTGAGCTCAGCCCCTATCACTTTATTGGAGTAGAATCCGATGGGCTACAACCCCTTCCCTTGGTCCTGCATCAGCGAGTTATGGTTCATTACCCAAACTTCACACACTTGACAATCAGTGTATCCAGAAGTGCATTTCTTCAGGCAACTTGTTTTCACAAAACATCTGCAAGCATGCATGCCAGCAAAGCCCAAATGTACATTTCTTGTGTGTAACGAAACCTATTATGGGCTCTATGTGATGTTTAGCAGTTTCTCTAAAGATTCCATGTTTACTAGTATGTTCACTTCCCAATACACTTGTTGACACACAGTTTCATATGTGAGGCAATTGGTCATACATGGCATCAGCACCCCACCAATGGCATTTTTGCTTGCGTCTTTCACCAACACATACTCCTTGCTTGTGTCTGGGTGCAACAACACTATGCCTCACACATGGCAGCCTTCATTGCACCAAAGGCTTGTCCCTCCTTCTCATCCCACTCCCATTGGCGCTCCTTCTTGAGAAAGTCTGTCAAGGGTGCTCCCATTGCCGTGTGCCCCCGGATAAACCTTTGGTAGTAGTTTGAAAATCCCAAAACGGCGTGAACACTACGCACGCACACCGGCTCTTGCCACTCCTTCACTACTTCCACCGTCTTCAGATCCATGTAGTTCTCCCTCCCCCTAACAATGTTCTCGAGGAACTCCACCTCCTTCTTAGTGATTTCACGCTTACTAAGACTGGCAAACGGTCACTCCTTCCTCAGTACTTCTATCACCGTCCAGAGGTGCTCTTGGTGCTCCTTCATTTTCCGCGAGTACACAAGGATGCCGTCGAGGAAGACAACCATGAACTGGTCCAAGTAGGGATAAAACACCGAGTTCATCAGTGCCATGAATGTAGCCAGAGCATTCGTTAGCCCAAAAGGCATCACGAGATACTCGAAGTGTCCATCACACATCCAAAACGCGGTCTTTTCCACATCCTCCTCTACAATGCAATTTTGTGATACCCCGACTTAAGGTCCATTTTTTTTAAGATGCATGCACCTTGCAGCTGGTCAAATAACTCCTCGCCTGTGGTAATGGATAGCGGTTCTTCACCATGATGTTGTTGAGCATCCAGTAGTCCACGCATGTCCACAAATCTCCTAACTTCCTAAAAAACAATGCAAGTGCAGCATATGGAGACACTGACGGCCGGATGAACACCTGGTCCAACAACTCCCCCGATTGCTTCCTGAGCTCCGCAAGCTCCGCGTCGCTCATGTAGTTGTAAGACCGCACCGTTGATGACGACCTGGACATCACCTTAATCTTGTGGTAGATATCACGTCACGTTGGCAGCCCCTTTGGCAAGTCCTCCGGGAAAACATCCTTGACCACCTCCCCATTACCGGGAGGCAACTCTGGAGCTCCTCCACCTTCTACCGACTGTCCCTCTGTTGCTTCAACCGCTGCAATCTTCTGCTCTACTGCTTGTTGTGGACGCACCCATGCCAAGTAAACGTGGCCACCCTTCCTCTTGCACTGCTTCAACTACTGCAAGTTGATGACGCACAGCTGCTTCCCCGCTTCCGCCTCCTCCGACTCCTTCTCCTCACCCTGCCACAATGGCAAAGTGATATTCTTCCCGCCCGCCTTCACGACCACCCGATTGCACCTCCAATCCACCTCTTCATTCCAGTCATGCAACCGATCTCCGCCGATCAAGCAGTCGTAATCATCCATAGGACAAGTGGGGAGCTCTATGCTATACACCAACTCACCCATATGACGAGAGGCCTGCCACACTCCACCACTCCGGACACTTGCCGCGCCTTGGCTGACATTCCCGGCTGTTGCACAAGCTCCAACCTCATCATCAACTTGTTGTTGAAGAAGCTATGGCTCACGCCACCATCCAGCAAGCCACATAACTTCCTCTAACCTTTGAAACTCCCCTCCGGAATCTCAAGAACCAGCTCCAGGATGATCCCTGGAAACTATCGTACCTTAACTTCATTCCGCAACAGCATTTGAGGCAAATCCTTAATCAGAAAAAACCTTCTAGGTTTGGTGTTGTCCCTTACAGACAAAAGAATTGTAGTAGTAGGTCATCCCCTACTCACTGCTGCTGCCCGTTTCCCTGCTGTGCCTTGCGCTTGGGGCAATCCCGCTTGTGATGACCCTCCTCACCAAGAGCCTAGCACTTGCCCCTCGGTCCTTGTTGTCTGCCCGCGTCCCACTGCCCAGCTTGGATTGCATTGACCTCCATGGGCACAACCCTACCCGGCTGTTCCACCTGTGGTTGTGTTGCGTAGCTGGTCTGCCGCACATTGCAGCTTACTGCGTCAACGCACTCTGGCGACGAAACCAGATCAGCCAACTTCCGTAACCCGAGCACCGCGAGTTCATGTTGGACACGCGGCTTCAGGCCGTAATGGTAGCAGTCGTATGCCTCTGCGTCCGAGACGTCGTTGATCTGTGCTGCCAAACCCATGAAGCGTGTGGTGTAGTCCTCGACCGATCCGCCTTGCTTGACATGTTTGATTTTGTCACATGCGACCCGGCTGCCGTTAAGGAGGTCGAATTGTGCTTGGAGCATCATCTCAAATTGCTCCCACCTCTTTAGCTTCTTTGTCAATGTCCATGCACCGAGGTGCACAGACAACCCTCTGCATATTTCCATGCGTTTGTATCCTTGGGTGTGCAGTGCATGAGGATTTGGCGGTCAGTGGTGATCCACGTTGATCGCGGAGACACAGGCTCGCCAAGCCCATCAAGTGGCGGTGCCACCCTCTTATCTCACACACTCCTCCGGCCGTCGATCCTTGCCTGCCTCCGCTGAAAAACCTAGTTGTGTCCTTGAGAACTATGTGACATAGTGTGCTCGCTGTGATGCAAGACCTAGATTCGACCTTGACTTGCATGTTTTGTAGGTCTACTATAGGATTTCTAACATCTGGCCTAGGCAAGTCAACTTTGTGACTTCGAAGGTGCCATCACACCTTTTGTGGACGTGGGGCGAGTTCGCCCTCGCACCCTGTCGAGCGCCGAAGAGCATCACTCGCCGGCCAACAAGTGAGACTCGACTAGCGAGTCTCACCCGTAACAAGGCGTAACCTTGTTACTCGGGCACTTGTAGTAAAAATGTCTAGATGCCCTAGGGTTTTGGAGCTAGCTTGCTCCACGCTTAACCAAACGAGGTGCCCTTGGTCCCAATTGATTCGCAACGAGCTTCTCATGGTATTGGAGCCCTCTTTCAGGCCTGAAAGGTGCGAGAACTGACCGTAGGAGCTGAAGTAGGGGGCGGCCACCACTTGGAAGCCACGTCACCTAGGGTCGGTGGGCCTTAGCAGGTCGGCAAAGGTTCTCTAAGGCGTCGACCTGCGCCTAAGGGGGTGCACGAGCCCTAGCAAGGCCTCGTGCACGTGGCGGGTGCTTGGGACAAAGCACCGCCCACAAAGGAAGGCCCCACGCCTCTCCAAGGACCTCCCCAAGGTGTCCAACTGCAACTCTAGGGGTGGCAAAGGGTCTGGGAGGAGGGGATCGTTCTTGCAAGGTCCCAGATGTCTTTGGAGGCTTCCCTATAGAGCATCGGGATCTCGGCAGGAAACTGGTTCCAAAGTGGGCCCACTTTGGAACCAGTTTTCTGCTGAGATCCCGATGCCGGCAGTGCCGGAAATTCCGGAGATAGCGGTAGCGGCCGGAAAATGGAGGTGCAGGTACCTCCATTTTCCGCTCGTTAGGAGCATTGCCCCCGCTACCGCTATCTGCCGAAATTTCCTTGGGCCTCCCTGCCACCAGCTGTAGCTAGGCAGACGACAGGAACCGTCTCCCGGGCACCATGAGTGAGATAGCCCAAAAATGGAGGTGCCGACAGTGCCGGCAATTCTGGAGATAGCAGTAGCGGGGGAAATTCTCCTAATGTCACTCTTACCGTTGCCGCCATGGCACAGCTGAGACTAGGCCAGAAAGAACTCTCATTGCCGCAGCTAGGAATGAGGGACTTCCTTGCATGGCGGGACATTTTCCTGTCATGGACGGCGGAACATGGATTGGAGGAACTTTACATCCGCCCGCCTCCAGACACAACAACGGATCTCATGCTGCTGCGAGCATTCAACACATTGACTTGCGCACTGCCTAATCCGCAAGCATTCGCCCTGCGTCATTCTTGCTTTGGTGGCAGGGATGAGGATCCCTCCGATCCACGGAGTGGTGCAGCACGACCACATGACACTTGGGGTCACCTGTCCACGCAGCAAGAAGAGCAGGGCATGACCCTTGTAGTGATGCTTGGAGATCACCTTCGTAATCTCTACCCTAAACCAGGTGCGCCGGTTGCTGAGTTTTGGGATGAAGCCATGGACATCTATCACCGACTGCTGGGTCTGAGTGCTTCATGTTCTATTCTTGAGTGGTTGGACGTGGTGCTGCTCCACCTTGGCGAGAAGTACAAGGAGTTCTGGCGTGAACTGTTTCGTCGCCATCCAGTCGCTGAGATTGAGCTCATCGACCTTGCCTCTGTCTTCAAAGAGCTACGCAACTATGAAGACTTTCTGAAAGGCGAGGCACGTGACATGACAGTTGTGCCGCCGAAAGCATATGCACACCAGGGCTCCTCCTCCGCTGCTACCGTGGCGACCTAGACCTCATTCACCTCACTTAGTGGATCCTCTAGTGGGGGTTGTGGCTGGTCTAGTGGTAGTGGCCACGGTCGTGGACACGGTAATAGGAGTCAGAGGTGCAGTTATTGCAACCAGATAGGGCACTTCTGGCGCAGGTGCCCTTCTCTCCAGCGACATATGATGGAGAAAGAGCAGCATCAACAGACACAACAGCAGCAGAGGCAGACACAACAATAGCAGAGACAAATACAATAGCAGCATCAGCCACTGCAGCAGTTTCCCGTGATACAACACTTTGCTGGGCATGGGCCACGTGGGCTGCACCCCTATCACCCTGTAGCGGTAGCCACCTTTGCACTGCTGCCCAAGCATCAGCTTCAGTCGCAGCCACTGCAGCAGATGCCCCCATAGCCTGGAATCTATGGGCTGCCTGCGCATTACGTACCACTGTTTTCAATGACCCCCGTGCTTGCTCCAGTGTGGACCCAGCGCGTGTATGACGACATGGCGACCTTGCACACTGCTAACGTGCACGAGGCTACTCCCACCCCCTTCCCTGCAGAGACCACTATAGCCACATAGCCAGGTCCACGCCTTGGACACATGTACATCACCACATCCCACATCTTGCCTATGCACCAGTGGTTGTTTGATACTGCAGTATCACATCACATGTCACCTCATCATCAGTTGTCTGTGTCTCTGTATGCAACTCATGATGTGGAGGGTGTGCGGACGGGCTCAGGAGAGGTGCTAAGGTTGAAGGCATTGGGACTGTCGCATTGCAAACACCAAGGGGGTCATGTGGCTAACTAGGGTTCTGTATGTCCCTTGGCTGAAGGTAAACCTGTTGTCGGGTGGGCAGTTGGATCGCCAATTGGGCATGTCAACGTTGACGCAAGCAGAAAAATACATGATATTTGATGCGCACGGTGCATTGTTGGCTGATGGGCCATTGCATGCCGACATGCTGTACTACCTAATTCTGTTCCCTGCATTGCCTTCCAACCATGCACAGACCCACATCATGAACAAAACAGACCCCAAACACACTGAGCTCATCCACCAACGACTGGCTCACATCAACACTGAACTGGCCACCGATCTGTTGAAACACCAACCGGCACATGGACTGAGCCCTGATGGCTGTCCTCACATCCTAAAAGCATCTTCTTGTCTCAAATGTCAGGAAGGAAAGGTGCATCGACAGAGCTTTCCTTTATCACAGCATCGAAGCACCGCTTGAGTTGGTGCATGCCAAATTGACTAGACTCACGCCGGTCCCCTCAGTTCACTAAGTTCCACAGTCTGTTTTGACACTGAAGGACGACTACAGTCGCTTCCGCTGGGCTTTCTTGCTCAAAAACAAGGCGGGTGAACAACGGGCAACCTTGGAATGGATTCCCCTTGCTGAGCGACAGATTGGGTGCTCTCTTCGCGTCCTTTGCACAGACAGGGATCGGGAATTCCTAGGCCCACTCGAAACAGACCTCAAAACCAGAGGCATTGTCCATCAAACTACTGCACCCTACACACCTCAACAAAACGGGGTGGTCGAGAGATGGCATAGAACATTAGGCCGTGCTCTGTGCACCCTACTGGCTGAGTCTGGTCTGACATTTGGATTCTTGGAGGAAGCTATCGAGTACATCACCTGGGTTTGGAACAGAATACCTCAAGGGCCCCTACCCAGGACCATCACTCCCTGAGAGAGATGGTTAAAAAAGAAGGCAGATTTATGCCCTGTACGGGTGTGGGACACAATGGCTTGTGTGTGGTTTGGTGACCCACAACGCAGCCACAAGTTGAGTCCACGAGGTAGGTGGTGTGCTTTTGTCGGAATCTCTCATGCCTCAAAGGTGTGGAGGTTTTGGGACCTTGTGCAACATGTGTTCGTTGAGAGTCGAGATACTTCCTTCCTAGAACACATGCCATACAAGGCATTCAAGGGACTCGAGCATGCACCATGCACCGTCCCTGAACGATACCCTGAATATGTCAGTGTACCCATCTTTGTTCCCACCACACAACCAAAGGTTACACCACTGTCCACAGAGCACAAGGTCGCAAGCCAGGTCACACTGGTCGCTACTGACTTACTCACACCGGCTGATCTTGCAAGCACCAGAGCAGACTCCTCAGGGTCCCCACCTGGACTAACCCCACTGCAAAACAATCGTGCTCAACCTGATCCCGTCCGTCGCTCACAACGGAACGTGGCCAGGGTGGATTACAGACAGTTATACTACACAACCGGTCCCAAACAGCCTGTGGCTGTCCACTCAGGGCCTTTAACCGTTGAAGAGGCAAGGGGAATCTCTGATGCAGCAGAGTGGGAACAGGCTATGATCAGCAAGCTGAAAGATCTTCTGTAGCATGAAGTCTATCAGCTGGTGCCTCTTCCCCCCAGACGTAAAGCCATTGGCCTAAAGTGGGTGTTCAAAGTCAAAAGGAATGCAAAAGGGCTTGCTTCAGATGTATAAGGCTCGACTGGTGGCCAAGGGCTTCCACCAGATATTGGGACAAGACTTTACGGACACTTACGTCTCAGTGGGCAAGTACATGTCAGGTCGCGTGTTGCTAGGGGTTGCAGTACACGAGGACTAGGAAATGCACCAAATGGATGTCAAGAATGGTTTTTTTCTGAACGGACCACTAGAAGAGGAGATTTATGTCGAACAACCACAAGGGTTCACAGATAGGACAGACAGAGTCTGGCTCCTGCTAAAGGCACTGTATGGACTGAAACAGGCACCACGGTGTTGGAACAAGGAAATCAGCCGAACACTGGAACTTGGAGGGTTTTTGCAAAGTCTGCCTAACACTTCCCTGTTCACCCGAAGGGTGAACGGCATTCCAGTTGCCCTTCTGGTGTAATAGGATGACTTACTGATTCTTTCACCCTCCCTTCCCCTTGTCCAAGAGACGAATGCCCTGCTCACCATGCACTACCGCATGACTGACCTAGGAGAGGCACACAATTTCCTAGGCATGATCATCACGTGCAACAGAGCTATATGCACACAAACACTACACCAGGGACGGTTCATAGCACACTTGAAAGTACGGTTCTCTCACCTCGTGAAACATCTCCCCACACAACATTCACCGATGATTCCAGACATGTATGGACACCTACTTGACCCTCACACCACTGACTACGGACCGGACACAGAACCCACACTATAGAGACAGATCATTGGCAGCCTCACCTACCTTTCCTCCACCACCCGACCGGATATTGCCGGTGCAGTGAACACTCTTGTCCAATTCAGCCAGCAACCACACAGTGCACATGAAAGGCTTTGCTCAAACTTCTGCGTTATTCGACACTGCATCCATGGGCCTCGTCTTCTCCCCTGGCACTGGTCCCCTGCTCGACGGGTATTGTGACAATGACTATGCACGGGACACAAATGCACGCTGTCGGAGGGGGTATTTCTTTTGTCTATGGGGCACCACTGTGTCATGGAGCAGTGCCAAACAGTCATGCATGGAGCGTAGTGTGGCTGAGGCAGAATGTATGGCCTTGGGAGAAGCTGCGTGCGAAGCGACTTGGCTGCGACGGTTGTTGGGGGAGCTGGGCATGATTGGGAGGGCTGTACCACTGTACAGTGTCAGCCCTACTGCGCATCACATCACGGGAGATGACGGCGTACTGCATCCACGCACCAAGCACATAGGGGTTGAACATCACTTTTTCCGAGAAGTAGTGGACGAATTTGTTGTCCAAGTGTGTGAGGTGCCTGGAACTGAGCAACTTGCAGACTTTCTCACTAAGGCACTTCCATCCTCCTCCTTTTACTCTTAACTCCATCCGCACGGCTGCATGCATGCAACACCCTCAGTCAAGGGGGTATGATAACCCTCTGTATGTATGGGTGCGTTTGTTTCCTCAGGTGTGCAATGCATGAGGATTCGGCGGTCGGTGGTGATCCACGTTGATTGTAGAGACACGCGCTCGCCAAGCCCATCAAGTGGCGGTGCCACCCTCTTGTCTCACGCACTCCGCCGGCCGTCAACCCTTTCCTGCCCCCGCTGGAAAACCTAGTTGTTTCCTTGAGAACTATGTGACATAGTGTGCTCGTTCTGATGCGAGACCTAGATTAGACCTTGACTTGCATGTTTTGTAGGTCTACTGTAGGTTCTTTAACATCTGGCCTAGGCAAGTCGACTTCGTGACTTTGCAGGTGTCATCGCACCTTTTTGTGGGTATGGGGCGAGTTTGCCCTCGCACCCAGTCCAGCGCCGGCGAGCGTCACTTGCCAGCCGACGGGTGAGACTCGACCAGTGAGTCTCACCCGTAACAAGGTGTAACCATGTTACTCGGGCACTTGTAGTAAAAACGTCTAGTCACCCTAGGGTTTTGGAGCTAGCTTGCTCCATGCTTAACCAAATGAAGTGCCATTGGTCCCAATTGATTCACAATGAGCGTTTCATGCAGTTCCCGCCCAAGAGGTAGACTCAGTAATGGCTGAAGCTGTGACGGGCCCCCAGCCCGTCTGGCAACCCAGCGGCGTTCCACCAGCACAATGTTGACCACCATAATAGCGCCATTCCCCACCGCAACATAGGTGCATACTCCAATCTCGTCGAATCTTCACCTACGCGAACGCCCAAGACCAGAAAACACTGGTTCACCATGAAGAGCTACTCCCGCACATGGTAGGATCAAATACTAGGTAATGCTTGAAAGACAAGGAGATTTGGGCAAGAATGAATCCTTAGACTTGATGGATCAGTATAAGGAAATATACAAAGTCTCTGAGTAAGATTTGTATGCCTAGAATAACCCCTTTACTTCCATATGCTCCAACCCCTATAAGCCAGCATCTAAAATCCCTCGGCGCTCCTATGCCCTCTGTTGAGGTGCAATCATGTAAATAAGACGTGCATCATGTAGTACGCACTATGAGCTTTCCAACGTACCACATAATGCCTCAATCCATGGAGAAACAGCTGAGTTATGGCTGTTTGAGTGCTCCATGCGTGACTGCCGCTGGCAGCACCACCAGCGGGGGTCAAGGCCGGCCAAAGCGCCCTTGCTTGCGAATGCAAGTCCATCTGGCATCCCAGAGCGCCCATGGACCCCAGTGAACCTTGCCTCATTGGCTAAGCGTCCATCCAGGAGCACTTCGGCTGCAGTGGGCGAGAAAGTCGCTCCGCCGTACTCAGGTTCGAACCAGTACGTCTCCTGTTTTCTGGAGGTGCGTCTCCCACCTTTGCACGGCCTTATCTTTGTCCCTATACCGAATGACCTTCGCCTCCATATCTGCACCTCCGTGCCTGCGCCTGCATCCATGTGCCTCCGCGCCTGCATATCCGTGCTTGCGCCTCCATGCCTATGCCTTTGTGCCTACGCGTCCATGGCTATGCCTCCGCACATGCAGCTTTGCAAGTACGCCTCTGCGCCTGCGCCTCCGCGTCTGCGCCTCCAAACCTGCGCCTCCGCGCCTCTATTGCCGCACCTACGCCTCCGTGCCAGTGCCTCCACATCTTCCCCTCCGCACTTGTGCCTCTGTGCATGCGGCTGCATGTCTGCGCCTACGCCTACGCGCCTACACCTACGCGCTTATGCCTAGGCTACGCTTGTTGGCCTGTGCCTCCACACCTACGCCTGCACACCTGTGCCTCTTTGCATGTGCCTCTACACTTGTGCCTCTATACCTACGCATCCGTGCCTTTGCTGCACCTGCGGCTCCGTGCCTGCGCCTGCAAGCCTGCGCCTCTGCGCCTATGCCTGCTCGCCTGTGCCTTCGTGCTTGTGCCTCCACATCTGCAATTCTACACATGCAATGTTGTGCATACGCCTCTCCGCCTGCTCCTCCGTGCCTACGCCTCCTTTTCTCGGCCTGCGCGCCTGCACCTCTACATCTGCACCTCCGCGCCTGTGCCTCTACTCCTATGCCTCTGTCCCCGCGCCTCCGCGCCTTGCGCTTTTGCGCCTACACCTACGTGCTTGAGCCTCCATTCATGTGCCTCCGCACATGCGCCTCTGCACCTGCGCCTCCCTGCCTGTGCCTCTGTGCCTGAGATTCCATACCTACGCCTCGGCGCCTGCGCCTCTGCGCCCATGATTTTGTGCCTCTGCCTCCACGCGTGTGCCTCAATACTTGGCTTCAAAGCCAGTGCATGTGTGCCTATGCCTGTGCGCTTGCACCTCTGCGCCTTCGCCTTCTCACATCCACATCTGCCTCCACCTCTGCCTCCGTGCCTGCGCCTCTGCGACTGCGCCTCTGTGTCTATGTCTCCGCGCATGTGCGTCAGCGGATGCCCCTCCTTGCCTGCGCCTCTGTCGTTACGCCTCCACGCCTGCCACTCAGCGCCTAAGTGTCCGTGCTTGAAATTCCACGCATGCGCCTCTGTGCCTACGCCTCCCGAGGAGCAGCCCAAGCCAGGGTTGGGCCTGGAGATGGAAATCAGCACGCAATCCCCAGTGCCTGTGGGATTTTCCAGGGGAAAAGAAAACATTTTCTTCTTCCAGACCCGAAAGTTGGTATGGAAATGATTCAATTTTTCATAGTTCATCAAGCAGGTTTTGGGTGAGAGCTTTCCCAACGAGTCTGCAAAGGTTGGGGGCCCCAAGAACATTGAATGAAGCTGTACGGAAGGATTTTTGGGGATCCAAAAGGTGGTGTAGGCACCAGAGCACTTACAAACAGGAGCATTTCAAACAGGAGCACCCACTTGGCTTCAGAGGCACTGTCTCTTCAGGAATGTGGGGCTGGAATTCTTGAATTCTTCTGGAATTTACTGAGCAAAGAGAGTGACTTGGGTAGGTCAGCTCCACAGCAGCCATGCGCCACTGCCTTTTGGGTTTTTTTTTTTACTTCTTTTTTTATGGAAGAGCTGTACATAGAGCTCCACTCTCTCCTTTGATTGGATGCGGTTGAGGAGCTTCAGCACAGAATCATGGCCTGCTGCCCTTCCCTTCGGCTGGCCAAACTTTTATGCATCTCAAGTGCCTCTGTTGGGACTGGAGGCTGTGGAAGCTGGGCAAGCCTTCCCTGGAGCAACCGAGTCACATGATCTTGGTTGTAGTGGGTCGGTCCCAAGGCAGCTGGTCTATGGGCACAGGCCAGTCATTTGTGCTCAGGCATTGCACGCACATGCCGCCGGCAGACATATTTTTCCACGCATAGCTCTGGCCAGATCTCTGATTTGGGCATTTTGACTTCCACAGGGACAAGGGCCGACTCCCTGCTGATGTAACTCAGAAGCTAAATTAATTCCCAATCTTTATTTTCCACCATGCACCTTGTGGCAAGCTTGACGAGTCTTGGTGAAAATGCTTCCTACATGACCTCCTGGATCCGTCTGGGCTTCTAGAGTGGCAGAGAATTAGCCTGGGTGGGCTGCATCTGTGATCTCTCTCCAGGAACATCTTCTCCTTTAGGGAGTTCTGTCAGCAGTGCACTGCTGTTGGCCATGTGTTCAAAAAGATCCAGCAGCAGTTTACAACACTGAGGAAGAATTTCATTGATGCCAAAAATTTATCATAGAATCGTGTTCAGCCTGATATTTCTGAAAGTTACAGTATAGAATCCTCCGCCTTTCTCTTCATCTTTGTGTTTTTCTGCCTTTCATTGCAGTGGGTGATAGCAAGACTGCTTCTTTACCAGTTGGCTGTGCTGGCATGTGTCGCCATTGTGTCAAGTGTTACGTCTGCGCCTCCCCGCCTGCGCCTCCACCCGTGCGTCTCTGCGCCTGTGCCTCCGTGCCTGCGCCTTCGTCCCTGCGCCTTATGCTTCGCGCCTACGCCTTACCTTCGTGCCTACGCCTCGGCGCCTGCGCCTCAACGCCTGCGACTCCGCGCCTGAAATACTGCATTTGCTCCTCTCCTCATGCGCATCTTTCCATGTGCTTACGTGCTTGTGCTTCCATGCCTCTGCCTCCCGTGCCTGAGCCTCCACACCTGTGCCTCCATGCCTGCGCCTCTGCACCTACGCTTCCCCGCCTGCGCCTTTGTGCCTGAAAGTCAGTGACTGCGCCTCTGGGCCTGCGCCTCCGTGCCTACATTTTTTGGCCTGTATCTCGCACCTGTGCCTCCATATCTACGCCTCCGTGCTTGTGCCTCCCCGCATGCGCCTCCGTGCCTGCGTATCCGGACCTGCGCCTCCGTGCATATGCCTCCGCGCCTCTGCCTCCGCGCCTGCGCGTTCGCGCCTGCGCCTCCGCACCTGCGCCTACGCAACTGCGCTTTCGTACCTGCGCCTCCGCACCTACAATTCTATGCATGTGTCTCCATGCCTGTGCCTCTGTATATGCCCCTCGGCGCCTGCGCCTCCACGCCTGTAGCTGCATGCCTGCACCTGCGTGCTTGCATTTCTTGCCTGTGCCTGCGTACCTACGCCCACAGGCTTGTGCCTCCACGTCTGCGCCTCTACGCCTGCTGCTCTATGCCTCCGCCTCTGTGCCAGCGCCTCCGCGCCTGCATCTCAGCGTTTGCGCCTCCGTACCTCCGCCCCCGTGCCTGGGCCTCCGAGCCTACACCTTCGCACCTGTGCCTCCGCGCTTGCGCCTCAGCGCTTGGGCCTCCGCGCCTACGCCTCCGCACCTGTGCCTCCGCGCCTGCGCCTCCGCGCTTGCGCCTCTTGTCTATACCTCTAAGCTTGTGCCTGCGCGCCTGCACCTCCGCACCTGCGCCTCCAGACCTGCGCTTCAGTGTGTGCACCTCTCCACTTGCACCTCCGCGCCTATGCCTCTGCGCTTGCGCCTCCAGTCTCGTGCCTCCGCACCTGCGCCTCTACGCCTTCGCCTCCACACCTGCGCCTCTGAACCTGCGCCTCTATGCCTGCACCTTCGCGCCTGCGCCTTCACACCTGCGCCTTCACACCTGCACCTCCGCGCTCAAAACTCTTCACCTGCACCTCTCGGCATGCACTTGTACGCATGCGCCTCTGCACTTGCGCCTCCACGCCTGCACCTCTGTGTCCACGAGTCCGCGCCTGCGCCTCTGGGCCTGTGGAACCGCTCTTGCGCCTCCGCACCTGCACCTCCGTGCCCGCACCTCCGTGCCTGTGCCTCCGCACCTACGCCTCCACGCCTGCGCCTCCGCACCCACGCCTCCGCGTCTGCGCCTCCGCGCCTTTGCTTCAACGCCTGTGCCTCGGTCTATTCCTGGACATGTGTGGGTTTTGGAAAAGCTGCAACATTATCTATGGGTGCTGATGCGTGTCCATTGTGCCCAATCATTCCTTGCACTGGTGAGTAGCCGCCCTCGGTACCGTACTCCCGCCTCAATTTGCAAGAATAATGATTAAAACAATTTCTGGACCGGGTAATTTACCCCTTGTGTCTTCTTCTGTAACGGATGGAAATTAGGTCACTTTTGCATTCAATGTATGGTGAAAGAAAAAACCTCTGTGGATGAGTGCAGGTTCTCCATGCGGTTCCACTCGGACACCAAGGAACACCCCCTGCAGGCGGGAAACACGCTTGGACTCCGATGACGTCCAAGCTTCAGGAGTTGTTGATTTTCTCACGCGAGCAAAGTCGGTCTCCCAACCAGCCCCGACGGCTCCAGTTGATGTAGAATCGTGACTGCGGACATGACACGGCTGGTCCACTTCGAATTTTCGTGGGTGTGTACTGGCTGCCCCCTCTTCCAAAACGGCACAAAATTAGTCCCCAGTTGTTCAAAATGCTGGTTTTCTTCTCAAATTCTTCTCACATCTCTCATTGTGCTCTGTTGTGTCCTCCCGGCTTGTGTACATTGGCGTGCAGATGACTGACAGTGAGACTCGACGCTGCTTGAGTGTCGTCCGGTGGAGCCGATGCACGCTGAGGACTACACACAGTTCGCTGGAGCCTCCTCCCTCCGGCGACGTGCTCGGCTCCATTGGCAGGCCATTGGCGATCGAGCCGCCAGCGGTCAATGCTACTACGGATGCTGTCTGCATGCATCCAATGCTGGATCTGACTGTACCATTGCGTCAGCAACGTCCTGCTCTGTTTAGGATCCAAATCTCATGCTAGCGTGGCACTGTTGTCACCAGGGACAAGTGTAGGCGCTGTCTGGGTTTGGGCAGCCATAACTCCTCACTACTGTTTTTCTAGCTGATTCTGACTGCACGACTGCATTCGCAGCTAGGTTTTATGGTATGCTCCAGTTTTCAGGCAAAACGGATGACACCCGGGTTTTGGGCTGTCGGCTGCCTAGCAGGGCTCACCGAGAAAACCTGCCAGCCTGAAAATAGAGTTATTTTCTGATTGGCTGGTGAACTGAGTAACAAGCTCTACAGAGCTGGGGGAGGCTAGTTCTTGGAGGGGTCTCCCATTGTGTCTTATTCTTCATTCATAATCAGTTCCAGTTTTCAGCTGCTTTCTGGCGCTAACACTGGCGCGCGTATTTCCGAGTAACAAACCCAGAGCAGTCAGACTTAGACTCTAGAGCGGCAGACTTAGGGGACAGTATACTAAGCAACGAGCATGGACGCCCGCACACTGCATCAACAATGCTACTGTCCCAACTTCCCGCCTAGGAATTCTTCTGCTGCTGCTGCTGCGCAGCAGCAGCAGAAGACTGGCGTACAGGTGCGAGGCAACGTCGGCGAGCCCCCATACGCGCTAGTGCAGGGGAAATGCTGCCGGATTTTTTTCCGGAAGCATTGACCAGCCTGGTGGCAGCGTCAAAATTTGCCCCACGGCCACTGGCCAGGGGAAATGCTGCCCGATTTTTCCCGCAGCACTAACCCCCATGCGTGATACGACGTCACGTACCACGACGACAACGCACGTTGTGACGTCAACCAGGTGTAAGGGTGTTGCAAGCTATAACAGCAGCAACAGCGAGCAGTGGCAGTAGCAACCAGCAGCAGCTGTGCGCAGTAGCAGCAGCCAGCAGCAGCAGCAGCTAGCGGCAGCTTGCAGTAGTAGCAGCCCACAGCAGCAAGCAGCAGCAGCAGCCAGCAGCATCAGCAAGCAGTAGTAGCAGTGCGTAGCACCAGCCAGCAGCAACAGCAGCCGGGTAAGCAGTAGCAAGCAGCAGCCAGCAGTAGCCTATAGCAGCCAGCAGCAGCCGCTAGCAGTAGTAGCAGCTGCAGTTTACAACAGCAGCAGCTGTAGCTGCAGTTGCTCGCAGCCCGCTGCGTGTAATGAGCAACAAGCTATGAGTAGCAAACTCGCTGCTCGCAACCCGCACCAAGTAGCGAGCAGCAAGTTCGCTCCTCGTAGCTTGCGGCTTGGAGCGAGTAGCGAGGTCACTGTGACGACCAAGAAAGAAAAAATCTCCCACCCCACAGGTGGCTCTACAGTGGCCACAGCTACCACCATAGCCGTTGCAACAGCCACGGCAGCCATAGCAGCACACAGCAGCAGCAGCAGCTGCTACTACAACAGCAACCGCGGCAGCAAAAGCAGCAACAGTAGCAACTTTAGCAGTAGCAACAGCCGCTACTGCAACAACAACCGCAACAGCAGCAGCACTAGCAACAACAGCAGTAGCACTAGCAGAATTAGCAGCAACAGTTGCAGCACCAGACCAATAGCAGTAGTAGCAGCAGCAGTAGCAGCTACAACAGTAGCAACAGTAGCTATAGTAACAACAGTAGCCACCCTACAGCAACAGCCACTGCTGACGTCAGCAATTCTCAGCAGATGTCACTACTGATGTCACTACTGACATCACCAACAAAAAAAACACAATCTACGGCAGTAACTCTGCACATAACGTAGCAGCAACTGCAAATGTCAACCATCCTAGGCTAACATCACTGCTGACGTCATTCCTGATATCAGCAGCAGAAAAAAAAAGGGATTAAGGAGGGCCAACAAAACACTATGGCTGACGGCCCCAGTGGGGAGGGGTCCTCCTCTATTGGGGGGACCCCTAGCCCCCTTTTCTGCAACAGTTGCAGAAACTACAGCAGCAGCACCACCAACAATAGCAACAACAGAAGCAACAGCCGCAGCAACATCAGCAGCAGTCCACGAGCTTCGTCCCCAACTCCTCCGATCCACTGGCCGCCATTCAAAAACAGCTTGCCTCATTGACGCAGCAGGTTGCAACAATACAGCCGATGGCATCACATACACACACTAGTACCTCGCCGCCCTTCCTTCCTCGTGGGCACACAAGTTTCACTGTGTCTGCTCCCACACATTACCTGGCGCAGCAGCACACCCAGCGCCAGCGACAGATAGTGTCCTCAGTCCTTGGCCCGACTCTGGGTGCTGGCCACAGGCAAACGGACTTTGGGACCCCGCCCCCGCCGCTTTAGGCCGGCGAATAGTTCCGGAGCAAGGAGTTTAGCTTCCGCATCTGTGCGCAGGGTGAGGACATATGGGCCTACTATACTCTTTGGTACGACTCCATCCAAGCCGACCAGTTGTATGATGCTGGTCGCACAGTACGCGCCCTCGTCCGGTATCACGCATCACTAGGCATCACGCCTAGCCATAGAGCCTTTCCTTGGCAAATTCACCACTGGCAGGATACCAGACCCTGCAGCCGTATGGCTCGTCCTCACCCATCCCCATCGCTCATCCAGCGAGGCTGAGACAAGCCGTCTGCTGCGGGAGTTCAGCTCCCTACACATGGGGGAGACCGAGACTGTCACCTCTTCCTAGCAGCGGGCTGAGGACATCCTCCATCGCCTAGGCACCTCAGCTCCACCCCCTTTGGTCGTGCTCCTGACCATGAAGCGCGGTGCCATCGACGCGTACGCCGATGTCTTTGTCCACTACACCCAGGACGTCCTCTCCACCATGGTAGCCCAGGGCACCCTCATGCCCTGGGTATACAAGCTTTTCCTCAGGATTGAGGAAGCTCGTCTAGAGTCACACATCCAACACATAAAGGCCCTCGCCTCCCCTGCCGTCTCCTCTGTAGTCGTCGCTTCCCCCACAGGAACTACATCCTCCATCTCCTCGTCATCAGGGAAGAAGAGGCGCAAGGGCAAGAAGAGGAAGGGCCAATAGCAGCAACATCAGCAGCAGTCGACCGGGTCCAGTGGTGGTGGCCCGGCCTGCCACAGCTGTGGCCAGCCAGGACCCGTCGGTAGCGAGCACGTGCCTGCTACCGACGGACGAGGCACACGTCATCGCTACCATGCGACGCCAGCGTGAGCGGCTTCTCGCCTTTGCCGCCGTAGCTATCGCCAGCCCTGATCCCTCCATCCCGTCCAGCAGCTACACTCCTCCGAAAGCCACACCAGTCCCGCCATCGCCAGCTCTGCAGCAACATCATCCATAGCCGCCGGCACTTTCGTTTCCATCACCAGTGCAGTCCTCCTCCTATCCGGGCTTCGACGCTGCCACTCGGTACTCGGTCTACGCTCCCGGACCGTCCACCCATGAGCATCAGCTAGAGTAGTTCATCAAGCTCCAGCTTGACCTACCTTGCCCTCCCCCCCAGGGAAGTGCGAGTTGCGTCACCTCCTGTTCCTCTGCTCTGCTGTGCATGACAGAGACTCAATTGCGGTCGTGTCCTACTCCTCGTCAGTTTCATCGTCTCCCGTGCTCTCTTCTGCCCCTGTCTGTGGCAACGTCGCATGGCTTGAGGATTGGCAGTCTCGATTTGAGCCACCGTCCACCGTGTCCGCGTCTCTTGCATGCTGCCATGTGATTGTTAGTGATCTAGCGACTCTAGTCCAGGACCCTGCTGGGACTTGGATCATCGACTCTGGGGCCACGCATCACATGACGACCTCTTACGAGGCCTTCAGTATGCTTGGTCTTGTTTGCAATGTATCCGGTGTCCGGACAGGCTCCGGACAGGTATTGCCTGTCCGCAGCGTCGACGTCGTTTGTTTCCTTGGTCCTACCGGTGATGTCATTATGACTGATGTCCTCTTCGTCCCAGGTCTTGAGCTCATCCTCCTGTCCATCACTGCCCTTGACCGCATGATCATGGACGTTCTGCACTCACGTGGCGTTGGCACTGTGTCATTTCGTCCGTCCGGTCTTGTCGTTCAGTACGCCACCGCCCGTGGCAACCTGTGGCATGTGCCTCGTCTGTCCTCTGCTCCCTCCGTCCCCTCCTCTTCGACCACCACAGGCCATGCGTTTATCACAAGAAACTCTCACCGCAGCACACACGTCTCTTGCACCGCCGCCTTGCCACATCCACTCCGTTGCCATCGATAGCATGCTCCGCACCCAGTAGGCCAAGGGCCATGACCCGGACTCCTTCCCCTGGCCGTGCCCCACAGAGTGCATTGATTGTGTTCAGGGCAAGATGCACCGGTCCTCATACCCTTAGTCTTTCTCGCGTGTGTCTGCCCCTCTGGACCTAGTCCCACTGTCCCTACCGAGTACGTCGGGGAGCATGGGCGCTATGTCTTCACCCTCACTGATGACTACTCTCGCTACCGATAGGTCTTCTGCCTTCGGCAAAAGAGTGATGTCGCTCCCGCTATTCAAGACTGGCTTGTCCGTGCGGAACACGAGTGTGGTCGGCCTCTTTACCGCTTTCACTCCGATCGCAGTGGCGAGCACATGGGAGAGACCACGACTTTTCTCGCCTCCCGCGGTATCCACCACGAGACGTTGGCGCCTTACACACCAGCCCAGAACGACGTCTCCGAGCGGTGGAACCCCACCATGGCTAACGCCGTCCGCACCATGCTGATCTAGTCTGGCCTCTCCAATGGCTTCTACGTTGAAGCCATGGCCTACTTGACGTGGTTCTAGAACCGAATTCCCTATAGCCCTCTTCCTCGCCAGTCCACGTCCTACCAACACTGGTGCGGCCAGCGTGCTGACCTCCGCCCGGCTCGCGTCTAGGACTGCGTGGCCATTGTGTGGCTGCCCCGTCCCGCAGCAGGGCGGCAAGCTCGCCCTCCACGGACGTCCTTGCACCTTCCTTATTGTCTGTCGTTAGTCCAAAGCCTTGAGCTTCAGGGATCCCTCCCATCACTGTATTTTCGGGTCCCGCGATGCCCTCTTCTTTGAAGATTTGTTTCCCAGCGACCTTGTTTGTTCCTGCTCATCAATGTCCCTCCCATCGCATGGTGGAGTGGTTAGTCCATCCTCTGTCCTACCACTTCCGGATGACACATCACCTGGTCCCTCAGGGCCAGCACCCCCAGTCCTGTCCGTTGGTCCCTCCGAGCCGGTAGCCCGTGTCGCGTCCGCAGGCCGCTTCATGCCCGCAGCCCCGTCCGAGCCTCCTTGTCCCTCCGGGCCGGCAGCCCCAGACGCGTCCGCTGGCCCCTCTGCGTCGGCAGCCCCGTCCGAGTTTGCTGGTCCCTCCGGGCCGGCAGCCCCAATCACGTCCACTGATGTCTCTGGGCCAGCAGCCCCATCCGTGTCTGCAGGTCCCTCCGGGCCGGCACACCCGTATGCGTCCACTGGCCCCTCCGGGCCGGCAACCCCGGTCGTGTCCGCTGGCCCCTCCGAGCCGGCAGCCCTCGTCGCGTCCGCTGGCCCCTCCCCGCCGGCAGCCTCGTCCATGTCCACTGGTCCCTCCGGGTCGGTAGCTCTGCCCGCGTCCGTTGGTCCCTCCGGACCAGCAGCCCCGTCCGCCTCCGCCAGCACCTCACACTCGGCGCCATCTCTTGTCCCACCACGCTACACGTGTGGCCCAGGCGGCAGCCTCCGACCCAGGCCGTCAGTGCGTGTGCGGACCACCACACCGCGCCCTGTGGTGCCTCCGCCCCCCGTCGACCCACGTATCTCTTCCAACCCTACGATAGTGAGTCAGGACCCTGGCACCAAGGCCCTCAGCCTAACCACTTTGGCCATCATTGTAGGCCTCCACCCTGGCTCAGTACTGGGCTACATCATGCTCCATCATGAGCATCGGCATGCCGTCTCGGCTGCACTCACGCGCATCCCGCCTAGGTCTCAAGATGCGCACGCCCTTGCAGTCCGCTACACGGCACGCCCGGAGGACCCTGCCACCCTACGCGAGGCTGGAGCCTCCCCTGAGGCTACACACTAGGATGCTGCCAGCGCTGACTAGCTCGCTGCTATCCGGCAGCACCACGTGTACGACTTCACCGATCTCCCTCCGGATAGGAAGGCCATCGGTGCCAAATGGGTCTTCCAATGCAAATGGAAGCCGGATGGGTCCTAAGACAAGGATAAGACCCGCCTCACAGCCAAGGGGTTTGCTCAGGTCCCTGGGGTTGATTACAACCAGATCTTTGCCCGCGTCGGCCGATTCTCCACTAGCCAAGCGCTCTTCAGCCTGGTTGCCCAACACAAGCGGGAGTTGCATCAAGTGGACGTAAGCAACGCTTTCCTTCCTGGCTTGTTAGAGGGAGAGGAGCTCTACATGGTGCAGCCTCCAGGCTTCGACGATGGCATTGGGAAGGTCTGGCGGCTGCGGAAGGCCTCTATGGCCTGAAGCAGTCGCTTTGGTACTCGAACCAGGAGATTAGTCGCACGCTCCTCCGTGGCGGCCTCCTATGTAGTAATGCTGACCCTGCACTATTCATCAGCGCGCGAGGCCGGACCTTCGCTGCCGTCCTGGTCTACGTCGACGATCTCCTCGTTGCGTCGCCAGATATGGCTGCCATCCAGCGTGTCAAGGACCTGCTACACACCGCCTACTACATGAAGGATCTCGGTTCTGCCTGAGTTTTCCTGGGCATGGAGCTCGAGCATGATCGCTCCTAGGGCATCCTACACGTCCACTAGGCTGCCTATGTTCAGACTCTATCCACTCGCTTCACCGAGGACCTACCCCTTGTGCCGAGTGCACCCTCACCCATGTCACCGGATGGTCAGGTGAAGCTGAAGACCTCTGACCCAGCCATTATGGGAGAGCCAGTTGACATGACCATGTTTCTGTGAGTCATCGGGTCATTGATGTTCCTGGCGATGACGACGCATCCAGATATTGCGTTTTCTGTCAACCTCCTGGCTCAGTTCTCTCATGAGCCACATCACCTCGACTTCGAGGCCGCGATCCGAGTGCTACGCTATGTCGTCTTGACTCCATGGCGAGGTCTCATGTTCCGCCGACAGCCGTCTGTGGTCGCGGTGGGCTACACCGAATGTGACTGGGCCGGCAGTCCAGACGGCAAGAGCCGCACAGGCTGGATCTTTATGGTTGGCGGGACGGTTGTGTCCTGGTGTAGTGGCATGCAAGGGTGCATTGCACGTAGCACTGCTGAGGCTGAGTACGTGGCCCTTGGCTCAGGCACATGTGAGAGCGTGTCGTTGCATCGTTAGTAGTCTGAGTTGCGTCAGCCTGTCACATCCATCACATTGCATTGTGACAATGAGAGTGCCATGGCCATCACGACAATGATAGTGTGCATCACACACGCACAAAGCACATCAGTGTTGAATATCACTATGTGCGCTCGTTGTTACACCACGGTAGCGTCAGCATTGTGTGGGTTGAGACAATACGGCGGTTGGCTGACTTATTGACCAAGGCACTAAAGCGCGACTTGTTCAGGAAGGCTGTGAGTTCGGTCGGTATGCATCCGTGAGTTGCACACTTTGTTCCTACCTGCATCTCTCCTTGCCCTAGGGGAGTCTATCTATTGAATGTGTCGCTGCCCGTCCATGTGCACTACGCCTGTGAGTCATGGGGGAGTGTTGGTTTTTCTGTCACATCTTTCATTGTGCTCTTTTGTGTCCTCCCGGCTTGTGTACATCAGCGTACAGATGACTGAAGCCAAGACTCGACGCTGCTTCAGTGTCATCCGGTGGAGCCGACGCATGCTGAGGACTAAACAAAGTTCACTGGAGCCTCCTCCCTCGAGCGACGTCCTCGGCTGCATCTGTAGGCCTCCTCGGCGATCGGGCCGCCGGCGGTCACTGCCACTATGGATGCTGTCTGCATGCGTCCAGTGCTGGATCTGACTGTAAAATTGCGTCAGCAGCGTCTTGCTCTGTTTAGGATCCACATCTCATGCTAGCATGGCACTGTAGTCACCAGGGACTAGTGTAGGCGCTGCCTGGGTTTGGGCAGTCGTAACTCCTCACTACTATTTTTCTAGCTAATTCTAACTACACGGCTGCGTTCGCACTGTTGGTATTATGGTACGGCCCAATTTTCAGGCAAAACGGATGACGCCCAGGTTTTGGGCTGTCGGCCGCCTCGCAGGGCTCGTCGAAAAAACCTGCCGGACTGAAAATAGAGCTATTTTCTGATTCGGGGGAGTGACCATGTACCCACAGAATTCTTGATATCGATCGCCACATCCATGTTTCGCACATTAACCACGCCATATCCAATTTTGTAACTTTTGACTTCTTTACTAAGGCTATATCCAGCGAGCATGCAAAAAACTAAGCAATTTCTGAATGTACACGCTAGGTTGGCGCTGCATGCCATCCAGCGACAACATGCTGACGTCGTGAGACATGAGAGAAAATTCACAAACCCCTCTATTGAGGGGTTTGTGATTTTTCTCACAAAGGTCTGCGATACATTTTAATGGGGAGTCCAAAACACCCAATGCGTTGAAAGGGAACCTGGTGGGCTCCGCTATCGCGGGGCTCAGTAGGAGCTCGCGCAAAAATAAAACCCTAAAACCCCCAGTGTAATTTGGGGTAGGATTTGAAAGCGGTTTGCATGGATAAAATGTGTTTACTTCTCCAAAAAAAAAATGAAAAAGGCGTTTCTCTCGATCACGATTCTCGCGTAGGGGGGGGGGGGGGGGGGGGGGGGGG